>CAXKVY010005021.1:0-42402 GCA_964058915.1 Tetropium fuscum
CACAAAGGTTCCGATTTATTTCTTGGTTCAGTACTCTGGTGAAAGTCCCCAAACAGCCCTGAAAAAATCGGCCTGCTGTAGCCGATTTTCTGCAGCATACTACAAATTCGGTATCTACTAGAATATTACTTACTTATAAAGATTATGTTAAAATTAGGACGAAAAATATTTTGTTTACAGGTTTATTGAGTTTATGAACCCTTTATTATTTTGAGTTGCCTTATAATCAATAACTAATATATTGCTTCATATTACTTACTATTATATGCATATGCATATGGCATATGGGATATGGCATATGGAATATGGAATATGGCATATGGAATATGGCATATGGAAAATGGCATATGTAATATGTCATATTGAATTTGGCATATAGAATATGGAATATGGAATATGGCATATGGAATATGGCATCTGGAATATTGCATATGGAATATGTCATATTGGCTTATGGCAGATTGGGTGGTAACCCGTCTGTAATTGGCTCCAAACTATCCCTTATTTTCCATATCAGCATGTTATCGTTCCTACAGCTGAAAATTTGTGGACATATTCTTTAATATCACACCTTCAATGTAACACATAGATTGGGTGCGAGTCATATTAAGCGCGATTCCAACGATTTCATACCGATTCTTTTGGTCAGAAAAATATCTAAAATAAATGGAGTACTATAGTAGCAACAAGTCAGTGAGTTGTGTAATTGTTTGAATTATAAAAACATTAAAAATATAAAGACGGTGCCCTTCACCCATCATGCTCTATGAGCTTTCGTGATTTTTTGTATGAAAGGTCTACCAAGGGTTGGAGCGGACGAGAAAGTACTGTTGTAGATTTCTATTTATGGGGAAAAATGTATTTCTCTTTCAAACTCGACCTGCCCTGCGGAAAATATGCCGCAAAGAATACAAAATACCGTTTCCGGCGTTTCAAGAGTAGAATAAGGAAGAGGACACCCTTCCCGCTATGCTGGAGGTGACAATGACTACGATGATGTACTGCCTAATAAGAAATATGAAGCAGAGGACGATCTTCAAATCATACATGAGGACACCAATGTGCTGGAACTAGGTGAAGGAAACGAAAGTGATCCTTTTCATGGTTATGACCGCGACAAATATGTGCCATCAAAAACAACGAAAAGAAGAAAAGTCAAGTAATGTCGTTTTAGAGGCAATATTGATAAATTTATTAATTTATTTATATGAATATCGCAGAATATTTATATATATATATATATATATATATATATATATATATATATATATATATATATATATATATATATATATATATATATATATATATATATATATATATATATATATTTACCGCAGCGTCACGCCTTAAATATTAGCAGCAAAAAAAATCATAAGATAAACAATGTTGGAAATTTGGAAATTTGGAAATAATTTTATTAACGACCCTAATCCATATCCGATAACCCGAAATCAAATCTCCCTGAATTATTTTCAGGTAAAGCCTCTTTCATCGACTTGAGGACTGGATTATATATTTAATCGTTGATTGAAAGAATTCCTTCAATCAGCAGTTTAATATAATAATAACGCAAAATAATATATTTTATTTTAAACAAAACTTAAGTAAAAGCAGCTCTATCAGTTCCGAGGGTATTATTTTTAGCGTAACAAAAGTATTAAGGGAAAATCGATAGCCCAATTCTTTACACTAACGAATTCCCTATTTATTTCCGCAACGCAATTAAAGAGAAAAGCCCTCGTTTTAAATGAATCACATTCTCCCCGTCAGCTGGATATTTATTATGTATCCAACCGTCTGCCAGCATGTCCCTACAGAGTGTTCTATTCTGAGTAATATATGGATATATAGGTTAATATACCTAAAGATTTTTTTTATTAACATTTTAAACACAAACGGCCTGTGTACTTATGTTTATTTATATAAGCTGTGTCAAAATATATGACTTCATATATTTCCTAAATATTTATTGTACTATTTATTATTTCAATGTCTTTTAAGTTTCATAAAACTATTTAATCAGACACAGTATACCTATGAGTATAATATGTCACATTATGTAGTGTTTTAAATATATTTTTCAAGACCGTACTTTAACTAATGTATGTTTTTAATGAACGTATTGTCGAGAAATAAAAAACAATGTTACTGTTTCGGTCAAACGAAAACCCTCATATAAACTGATTACCAGGAGTAGGTACACACGTAAGTATAAGCATTACACGTAGGTTGCAAATTTGAAACCCTTCTTGAAATGAGTCAAAACGTTGATATGTTAGACAATAAAAACCTTCTATGGGTTTAATTAAGGAACAGCAGGTTTCCCAATTTATGATTTAATTAATTCACGCCGACAGCCTACCGTATTATCCAAGTATTAAGTTTTTCGTTTCATTACAGCAGAGAACAAGGTATCGTATCGGTAGCTATTGATTTACTCATATCAGACTAGACAGATTTTTAATTTTGAAAACAATTACACACACGTCATAAAACTTATATAGGTACCTGTTGTACTGGTAAAACCACCCCGTGAATAAAGCCGCAGTAAAATAACTCGTCATCAGTTTATTTAACCATAGTGGCAATGATTAATTCTTAACGGCTAATTGACACATAACGTTAAATATCGGTATCTAGTGATTACATACTACCGATTAATGAATAATAATTAATGATTAATTGACCTAGTTACACTGATACATATATATATGGGTAATGCTTACCCAGGTCAGTACAAACGGGGAAAGGTAACCTAGTTCGCATTAGTTGTTTAATAAGCCGACCTTGGCCTAGTCTTTATGTCAGCACTTATTGATTATTGTTATTATTATATGACATAGTTTACAATAAAATAATAACATAATAAGAAATAAGATAATGAGGATAAGTATGGCAAATATGGCACTACATACCTATCTACTACCAGTTTCTTGGAAATCAGAATAAGTAATATGCTGATTGACAAAAACTAAAAAATGATATATTATCAATCAAAAAACAATTAACTACCTACCAAAGCATATATACAATATACAGACTATATAATAGTCTATACAATAAAGCCACAATTATTGCATCCTATACCTGTCGAGATTAAGAATCTCGACAGGTATTTGCCATTGTCTGTACATATTAGAACCAAAACGTCTCTGTTCTACCTTGATAAATAAGATTTTTTTTTTAAATTTTATTTTAATTTTTTTATATCCTTATGGGGCGCCAAAAATGGTGAGTATTAATTTTGGTGGATCTATTTACTTCTATCTAGCTAGGTATAGTAGTATATAAGTTATATACAGTGCGTTAGAAAAGTAACTGATAAATTCAATATTTCTAATGACTGATGTTTCCATATAAAATCCTCGAACACGTCGATTTTTATTTTTAATTCCGCTTATTTTGTTGTAAAATACAATGAAATGGCCCTCTAGGTGTTCGGGATGTGACGTCAACGATATTTTTTTTTTAACGGCAACAATATATTTTCCGGCAGATTCTTGTAGACAAACTCTTATGAGTTCGGCAATATGATACACTTTATATTTTTTTGAGAAGCAGAAGTTTAAACGAATTCATAAAAATTTACAACTCTACTAATACCACATACTGCTGCATTAAAAATAACAATTGGAAAAAGTGTGCTATGGCTCGCTTGAAACAAAATACGAAGATGACAGTAAACAATGTTGTCACTATCAAAAGTGTTATTAATCATTAGAAGCAAAGATGTTATCCGAAAAAGAAAGAATAGAAATATTAATTATGATAGGCTACGGTTTTTTAACCCGAACACATAAAGAAGCTTGTGCTATTCAATTTGAAATATATTTTTTTATGTGTTTTATTGCAATTTACAATCTACTACATTTGTGTATTTAGTAAATGTGTTGGAAGTCTTCGGCATGAAAGGGAGTCTTCGGCATCAAATGTCCATTGACATTTCACCTTATATATCACTAATCTAGGTTAGTGTTGCTGGAGGAGATCTACTGGCGAGGATTTATTTTGTCTTCTGTTGGGAGGTCTGTCCATGTACAGGTTTTGTCCATGTGCAGGTACCAGACCTCCTGGACTTCATTTCACATGGCATGCCGACTCAAAGCTGTTTGGTAGAATCTAGCTAAGATCTGTCATCTGTCATTCTAAGTATGGCCACTGTAGCCATAAGTAAACAGGTACAACCCAAGCTGACATCTAGATACACCAAATGGGAAGTATTTCAGCATTACATCAATGACAACATCACCTTAAATATACGCATTATGGAGACAGAAGACGTATATGCCGCCACCCAATACTTTACCACCTTATTACAACAAGCGGCATGGCATGCTTCACTAAGAGACCACCAACAAGCAGCGCACACTATCAACACACCTTTGTACATCCGACAACTCATCAGTGAGAAACGAGGAGCCAGAGGTAGGTGGCAAAGGTCACGCAATGCAGACGACCTACATTACTACAGAAGATTTTCCAGACAAGTATCTACTGCACTTAAAGAGGCTCAAAACTCCACATGCGAAACATACATCCAAAACGTGTCTGCTGACGCCCACAGCCTATGAAAGGCCACCAAAGAGCTTAAAAGACCAACTGCTCCAGTAGCACCCATGAGGACACCTAATGACGACTGGGCCCGCTCCAATAAAGAAAAAGCCAATCTATTTACAGACTATTTATATAATATCTTTCAGCCTGCTGCTGCAACACCCGGACATATCGACACTGAAATCGAGGAGTTCCTAGATGTGCTGTGCCAAATGTCTCCACCAATAAAGCCCATAAGTGTAGCTGAAGTCCAAGCTGAAATAACTAGGCTTAATAACCATAAAGCTCCAGGGTCCGACCTAATAACTAGCGTAGTCCTGAAGAAGCTACCTCGTAAAGCTGTGGTCCTCCTCACAACCATCTATAATAAATAATTAGCCTCTGCTACTTCCCCGTCCTATGGAAGTATGCAGAAATAATAATGGTCGATAAACCTTAAAAGCCAACTCATCATGTTACATCCTACCAACCAATAAGCCTCCTGCCAACGCCTAGCAAAATACGTGAAAGACTGCTACTCAAAATAATACAGGAAGAACACGAACTAGCCAATTTGCTACCCACTTACCAGTTTGGATTTCGAGAAAACATATCAACGATACACCAAGCCCACAGGATAGTAAATCAAATAGCTAAAAGTATTGAGGAAAAGAGATTCTGCAAAGGAGTATTTCTAGATGTCTCACAAGCATTTGATAAAGTGTGGCACATAGATCTAATATACAAGCTGAAAATGTTGCTAAATCACAACTATTATCTACTCTTAAAATCATACCTTACTTTTCAGTAAAGTTCAATGATTCGATCTCCAACTTATTTCCTATATAATCTGGTGTTCCACAGGGCAGTGTGCTAGGGCCACTCCTGTACTTCATATATACCAGCGTTTACCCGAAACGGAAAACCCTATGATAGCAGCTTTCGCAGATGACGTTGCAATCTTATCTACACATGATAATCCCGGCAAAGCCACAGACAACATACAAATCCACCTGGATCAACTTAACGAGTGGTACAGCAGATGGCGAATAAAACCAGACTAAATCCGTCCAAGTAACACTCACCACACGCACACGTATATGCCCGCTTGTAACGGTCAACGGAGTCCCTGTACCTGTAAAACAAGACGTTAAAGACCTCGCATTGCATCTAGATCAACGACTCACATGGCACAAACACATACAGACAAAACGGCGACAACTAGATCTAAAATCCAGGCAGATTGGCTCATGGGTCGTAAATCCAAACTATCAGACAAGAAGTCCTCTTATATAAAATTTGAAATATAAAGGTAAAAACGTCAGTCAGTCAAGAGTGAGCAGGATTGAAGAGAAGTATAGAGAGCATGGCACTGTCAGAGATCTTCCGAGAAGTGGGCGTAACAGAGTTATTAATGATGAATAGCTTAAATGTTTTGTTGTCCGTCCATGAAAATCGTCATTCGATGTCGGGAGGAATTGCAGGTGAATATGGAATTTTAAATTTTTCGGTTCACAAAATCCTGAAAATCAACAAGTATCATCCTTGTAAAGATATATTAATTAATACAAGAGTTAAACGAGGATGATCCAGAACGTCAGGATATCTTAGCTAGCTATATACCCTGCTCTGTATTATATCTTAATCTTAATATTTCAATACTATTAATAATCTAATAATCCTAATTTTCTGAAATTGCATTTATAATGCTGGAATTAACATTTTATGAGAACTATAGGTACTGATTTGGTAGCTTTAACTAAAATGTAAAACATCATAAACGAAGTAGTCATTTTAACAACAAAATGGTCCACCGAGACTGTATTAATATCTTTGTAGTAATATAGTTTACTGCCTCTTATGTTTCCTACTACATACATACTTCTTATATTTAGGCTCTAATAAACCCAGCATAATCTAAAATTCACAAAAGGCACACGAGAACCCTTAAATAATAATTAGCTAGTTCGAAGGCTCAGAGGTAGTGCCGTGGTGGGATGATAAATCTGTATGCTCGATACGGTTATATCTTAATTAGAGCTTCACCTGGCGGCTACGGCGACCCTTGACCTCAGCAGACCCATGTCACGTACATAGTCACCGCAAAGGGTTGGGACGCGTCGTACATAGTCTTTATATTGTTATAATAGCGACTGCCCTTTTTGTAATGTCACCCTAACCTAACTACAGTATGCGTCCTATGCTTTTTATGAATTCTCTTTGACAAAGGCGTTACCAGAGCGTGAGCAATGAAACCATATAAAAGAATTCTAAAAATTAAATAAATTTGAGAAAAATACTTAGTTTTTACTTAAACCGAACTGCAATCGAATTTTTATTGGCTTATCAAATATTAGTATTATAAGGTCGTTGTAGAATAAATCTGTAGCAACATTTTTATAGTGATTGTAAAGCCTCAATATAACAATATTCCGAGGAGAATTTTCTCAGAAATTTTTAGTAGCATGCTACTAAATTGGAGATTCAGAACTGACTGTACTTCAAAGCACCGCGACTAGAAAAGAATATCTGTATTAAAATATCCGAACAGAAGCATTAGCGCCAAAGGCGGGTGCACCTGAAACTATATTCAATATCACACCGATTCGATATCGATAAAATATAAACCTGTAACTTTATGAATAAACATTACTATGCAGTAGGGTGCATATCCATAGTTGTTATTTAAATTGTTTAAATTTATATTTCAGTTTAAATAGTTACATAAACTTTGTTGACTTCATACAGATTAAATAAATATAATTCGTTAGATAAGGCAATTATTAGTTAAATATCATCTAATAAATTATATTTATTTAGTGTGACGGCAAGATAATTTATTGTAAATTTTAACTCCTGTTATATATATATATATATATATATATATATATATATATATATATATATATATATATATATATATATATATATATATATATATATATATATTGAAAAATAATAAGTTATATTTACATATTTTGAAATGATAATAAGTTATGTTTTTATTTTTATATTTGAAATAATAATAAGTTATTTTTTATTTATTAAATTTTATGTTATTTTGATAATTTTGATTTTTTTTTATTTTAATTTTTGTTTACCAAGTATACCTACCATTGGCATCATTTGAAATATTTATTCTCCCAGAACTCGGTTCATTAGAGAAACTAGCAGAAATTACAGATCCACAACAAGACAATACAGATAAAATTTACCCAAATTTAACATAATTTTATTCACAATCTTTTATCAAATTTTTATAAATTATTTGTGATGAGAGAAATATATTTATACCTCTACGTTATATGCAATCAAATTATACATATTTATGTATAAATTTAAATATTTGCTTGTATTATTACTATGTACCTACCTACTAAAAATTATCCATTAATTTAAATATAAAATTCTATGTTACACATCACTCCATCTATCGAGTCGTAGCTAAATCTCAAACCTTTAATATGTCTCTCTGATGTCTGGGTATATGTAACTTAGATTCCTATACTACGAAATAAACTAGAAACACATAAAACTTGCCTTAAACCTAAACACATAATAGATCGATGTTATAGATTGTCTTTCATCTATGATGGTGTACTATTTACGATCTATGACTCATATATTCTAAAATTTTAACCTAAGATATGGAATTTACTTATTATGTTCTACATTTATGAAGATTATTTAAAAAGAAATGTTAGAAAAAGATCTACTTTACTAGTTTTAGAGCTCAAATTGGTAAGTAAACTTAGCATGCATGTTAATACTTTGATATATGTTAATTAGGTTATCAATTACTTGTTATATTCTGATCAGATATATAAATGTTTATAAGGTGTACCTTTTATATCGTTTTAGCTGTTATTTTTAGGCCTTAGTTCTTTGCTGGGGTTTGCATTTATGCACTGCTTATACCATATCTCATGGATGCTCTTCTGAAATGGCCAATAAATGTTCTTACGAAACTGGAACCTTGTCTGCTTGCTGCTTATTGAATATTCTTGTAGGCGATGTAGTAAGTATTTATATTCTTGGTATTTTTCTTATAATTTATTACTTTTTAAGGAGAAGTTATGAAAATTTTCTATGCAACATGCTTTCTTCCAAAACCCCCTCGTTGCTACTCAATAAAATTGTTTTTTCATCTGTTTTACTTCCTTATATTATAATATGGTATTATAATTTTGGATTATGAAAGTAGTCTTACATGTGACATTAGCTGTCAAATGATATCACCATCTGGACATATTTTTACTTTGATTAAATATTCCAGCTTTATTTCTACTTGCTTTATAATGTACAGTATGTCATAATTTGCTTCATTTTATTTACAATTACTTTGTCAAATTTGAATAGGCTGTATTTAGTACAAGATGCTCAATGTTTAACTGAATCTTGCGTTGCATGGTAATTCTGGTCAAATTCTTTCCGATGAATATGAAATTGTTTTAATTTATGAATAAATATCTATATATTTTTGTTTTAAAATGTACTTGACTATTTTTACTTATTATAAATACTATTTACATGGAGTTTTTAACGAATACTATGCAATGAAAGTTTATTTATAATGTTTTATATGTATATCGACTTATATGTTCGCTCTCTCGCTACAATCTTTTCTTGTTTCAATATATATATATATATATATATATATATATATATATATATATATATATATATATATATATATATATATATATGCATATATATATATATATATATATATATATATATATATATATATATATATATATATATATATATATATATATATATATATATATGTATATATATATATATATATATATATATATATATATATATATATATATATATATATATATATATATTATATATATATATATATATATATATATATATATATATATATATACATATATATATATATATATATATATATATATATATATATATATATATATATATATATATATATATATATATATATATATATATATACATATATATATATATATATATATATATATATATATATATATATATATATATATATATATATATATATATATATATATATATATATATATATATATATATATATATATATATATATATATATATATATCTGTTCTTCCATATTTTAGATGAGCCATATGTTCTTTAAATCTGGTGTTAATTGACTGTCTCGTTTGTCCAATATATTTTCGATCACAATCATTACAACTAATTTCGTAAATCCCAGACCTTTCATTTGGAACAATTTTATCCTTTGGATTGTCTAAAAGTTGTTGTAATTTGTTGCTCGACGAATGAATCGCTGTTATACCCACGTTTTTGAAAACCTTACTCAAACCATGAGTAAACCGGGGTTCGTACGGGATGGATACATATTTTGGAGCCTCTATATCCTTTTGACAGGTCGTAGAATTACGAAGTGTGTCCTTAAATTTACGCTTCCTAATTAATTTTTCAACTATATCTCTAGGATAACCATTACTCACAGCTATATCTTTAATTAATACTTTTTCTTTTTCATATCTCTCATTACTGAGAGGGAAACTTAGTAAACGATGGACAAGAAAATTGAAACTTGCCATTTTATGTTGATAGCAGTGGTGAGAGTCATTAGGGATATATCTGATCGTACTGGTATCTTTTCTATATATATCAAATTCTAACCTGTTATCACTATTTTTAATTACTAATACATCTAAAAAAGAAAGTTTTCCATTATTTCCTAGTTCATATGTAAACTTTGCAGAAGTGAACCGACTATTTAATTTGGAAATGAAGTTTTCTACATCTGCAATCTTAGTGTCAAACACGGCAAAAATGTCATCCACATACCTAAGCCAAATCCTAGGAAAATACTCGAATTCTTCTTTTGCTTCAGTTTCAAAACGACTCATGAAGACATTAGCAATGAAAGGCGATAAACAGTTACCCATTGCGGTTCCTTCATGTTGTTCATAAAACTTGTCATTGAAACGGAAGCAATTTTGTTTCATACAAAGTTTTGTAAGGTTTATATATTCTTCTATTACTTCTCTTCTATAGTTGTTTAATTCGAGTAAATCCTGAAGATAGTCCAAGGTCTGTGGAATTGGTACACTAGGAAATAATGAACAGACATCAAAGGAAATCAAAATGTCACCCTCTTATATATATATATATATATATATATATATATATATATATATATATATATATATATATATATATATATATATATATATATATATATATATATATATATATATATATATATATATATATATATATATATATATATATATATATATATATATATATATATATATATATATATATATATATATATATATATATATATATATATATATATATATATATATATATATATATATATATATATATATATATATATATATATATATATATATATATATATATATATATATATATATATATATATATATATATATATATATATATATATATATATATATATATATATATATATATATATATATATATATATATATATATATATATATATATATATATATATATATATATATATATATATATATATATATATATATATATATATATATATATATATATATATATATATATATATATATATATATATATATATATATATATATATATATATATATATATGTATATATGAGTTATAACGTTTGTCATTATTTTCTACTGATATAATATAATAACTGAAATATACTGCTATTATATTAGATTCCATTATTTCCAATAATTACTAGCAATATATCCTACTCTAAACAGCTAATGTTACTTATAACCTTAATGTTACTTATAACTCAGCATCAAACTAATAATTAGGATGCCTTTTATTCCGAAATTCTGTTAATAAATGGTAACTTTGAGATAATTCTGATCACATCGGTATTTCATAGCTAATTAATACCGATCCTAGTATATGTAACAATAACCAACAAAGTTATATAAACAACCAGCATAATACAATATGTCGTTGTATTATGCAATTTATAAAAGGAACTTGAGTTGACGTTACTCAGCACACGGTTTTGTTTGCTTGCATTTAATGCTCCACATCCTCAAAGTTAAACAGTCCGGCACAAGGGAGGATAAACCTGCCACCGTCTGGAGGTTTTGTAGAAAAGGACAGAGATGAGTTGATTTAGATATGTTGCCCGGAACAAGTAATTATATAATAATTTAGGCGACAGTAATCTAATACCACGTAACATACATAGGGTAGTATTATCTATATTAAATAACGACACAATAACACATTCTGGCCATTACTCTGTATCAGATGTAGATTAAGCGATTCGTATGAAAGGTAGATACAGGGTCGATCACGAATTAGGATCATGAGAATTCGCATCAATTATAACTACAATTTCTAGAGTATAGAAATATCTCTATATATATATATATATATATATATATATATATATATATATATATATATATATATATATATATATATATATATATACCGTAAAGTGGGGTTACTTTGCTCCACTTTTTTGGCGCTATTTTCATGTTATTGCAAAACTGGTCCTAAAAATTGCTAAACTAATTTTGCGAAAGCACAAGGCTATTATGAAGATGTCAAGTGACACTTGCTTTTATATGAGCATGATAAATTATTCCAATTCTTATTTACAAGTGTTTATATTATGGTGCAAAGTATACCATAGGCTGGGTTTACTTTGCATCCGTTGATTCGAGCCAAACTTTTCACTATCAGATTTGTTTTGGAGCAAAGTAAACCTATATCATTGTAAACCCAAGGCAATTCCTGTCATTTGCATGTAAAAGAAAATATTTTCTGAATTATTTTCAGATTGAAAATGACCTTTTTCAATCGCCATGTTTAATTTCTCAGAAAAAACACAAACTGTTTGAAATCATTATAGGTATTTATTAGATAGAAACGTAAAGAAACAACAATTGTGTTATGTTTTATATTGTGTAAGGGTTCTTATACCTAAAAATATATAAAAAAGTTAATTCCACCACAATTTATCATATTGTGCTATGGTATATAAGCCCCGTTTTGTCATTTGCTTTGGTAGGTCTATTGAACCAAGTATTTGGTCCCATGTGTACCAAATCTCATCTCGTTCTTGAGGCCACTTCCAAAATTTTAATGCTTTTACCATCGCATTAATCATGGCATCTTCTTTATCGATAGATGTTATTACTCCCGGATACACGTCGCCTTCATAAAGAAACAAAACATATTCACCCATCACCCTCTTAGCATCTCTAAGTCCAGGTTCTCGAATCTTTTCAGCAGTGGTTTTACTGAAATAGCCAGTGTTCAGTTTTTTGTTAAACTCATTGTCTTCCTCCATACCATTCATTTCATCTATATCGTATGGGACTTACATCACAAGGTACGATGCCACACTTTCTAAACCCAGATATTAAATTTGAGGCAGCATTGACAGAAATTTTCTCCATTAACTCCTTCAGAAGTGTAGGAAAATGCTGTTTCTCCAATACATTAGATCTACTACCAACGTGCGGTTCTTTGTAATGAGATAAGATCTCTCGCCATGCCTTTTTCATTGGGGCGAAAAAGGCAACATCTAACGGCTGCGTAAGATGTGTGCTGTTAGGTGGCAGACAAACAAAATGAATATCATTTGCTCGGCATGAATCTAATACAGCAATATTTATATGTGATGACAGATTGTCACCAATTATTACTTTTTTTCCATCAACTTTTTTCAATTTAGGTAATAAATGCTGAGAAAACCAATCAGCGAAAGTATGAGATTCGAACCACCCTGAGATGGTATTGCTATAGCGAGTACCAGTTGGTCCATTTTCAGTCCAAGTATCCCATAGGTTTTTAGATTTATAAACCACATATGGTGGCAGCAATTCCCCAGCAGCATTTCCTGTCATCATTAAAGAAATTGTAAATAGGGTTAAATTATTCTCACCTGATTCCCCGCGGGTTCTCACAAAGAGGTTCACTTTGGTACTTGCACATCGGTACTTGCTCGTGGGCAGGTTACGATAACGGGAGCATGCAAATAAATATAATAATTACTGATCTGTTAGCATTGGAACAATCTAAAGTACTCACCGAGGGTCTCCACCCCCTCGCCATCAGTTCGTCCAGTGTCATATGGTTGGAGTCTACGTTGCATTTATTAATCCTACTACTTAATGATGAATTCTTCGACAACTAGCTAGCGCCACCCTGAAATAAGTTGAGGCTTCCCCGAACGCCCACCCCATTGGGGTTGGCATTCCAATGACCGGATCGGGGGCACCTAATGAGGCTACCCTCTCCACCTGCATCACGTCATTCGAGCAGCCCACATCACCCCCAAGTTGTGAGTGATCCCGCTCGAAAAAACCACGCTCTCATGCCGGGCAACAGTGCACTAGGGGTGAATTATTACATGTAACATACTCGTTTTCACATTATGTATAATACTCTTTTTCTGGCCTATATCGCACAAAACGTGCATTCATGGGAGCACTCACATACTAACTGCCTAATGCTTTTCTCTCTCCGTGCATCGTCCTGCCCAAGCATAACATTACTCATTTCTTTCAGCTATTTGGTGACCTAATCAAATGATGTTACATACAAGGTGTCAAGCATTAAATCGAAACAAGTGTGTTTGAAGTTTTAAAGATTATTTAATAATGCCATTTTGTGGTAAACAATATATAATATACAATCTATAATAAAATGGAAAAAATACTCTCTTACAAAATACAATCTTTTGAAGAATTAATTATTCTCTCTGGGTATTTAACGCCACGCCTTGTTAATATTTTCTTTTGACCCGGGTTATCGGTCAAATTAATTTCGTCGTAGTTATAAATTGCATTTGGTGGCACTCCGCCTAATGTTTCTTGTAGATTCGCTATGTATTCTCGCATCTGCTGATCATTAAGGGCTGCCCTGCTTCTTTTAATGTTACTAGCAAATCTGAAAGTTAAATCTTCATGACGATTTAAAAAGGCTTTTACCCAGTCTCGGCCGGGGAGGTTTTCTTGAAACCGAGAAACTCTTCTGCCTTGCTTATTTAAATAAGTCTTTATTATTTGACGCAATTCCATTTCATTCACTGGAAATCCGAACTCGCTAATTCTATGAATGCAACTAACGAAGCGCCTTTCTTCTTCATCGGAAAATATCGAAGGGTATTCTGGTTTGTTTGTATGTAAATTCTTCAATTTATTAAAAATTGTTCCTCGAGGTATTTTGTAGGTGATCTCAGCTACTCTGGTACTCATTCCAGATCTAACGACACGCAAACATTCCTCCAACTGCATACCTCCAATCTGCATACCTCCGACAACCTGGGACCCTTTTATATTTTCTTGGCATGGTCTGAAAAAAAAATAGAGGCTAAATGAAATACTAATACGAAACTATACTCCGAACTACTTTTGTGGAGCAAAGTATCCCTTTGGTGAAAATGGTGTATATTTTGCACCACTGACAGTGGTAAAAAGTATACCTATTTTGAGCTAAAATGTGGTGGCTGTATTAGAAATTTATTTTACACAATATTCCTATTTGATTATCTCATTTTAATATTGTACATAGTTAAAACGATAATAACACATGCAATAAAACCCGTACTCACCTTAGTTAAATAATTGAGAATCCCCCACCACTATAAATTATCACAGTAATGATTTACACAGATTTTGAGGTTAGACTTTTGAACTAGATTATTCAAGCCTGGCTGGCAAAACAAAGCGCTTAATGTGTGTCTGGCAACTATCGTGATGCCCTCTGTTGGAAAAAAAGTTAAATGTACCTGAAATATGCAGATGGGTTACTATATTATCAATAATGTACTAGTAATGTAATGTTAGCCCCACTTTACGATATATATATATATATATATATATATATATATATATATATATATATATATATATATATATATATATATATATATATATATATATATATATATACATAATATAGATACCTTTTTTCTATAATTTAAACTCTTCCTTAAAATAATGAGTCACATGGGATCTAAATGTTATATTGTATACGAATCTCATTCAAGAATATTTAATTCTTTGCAGTTGTTTTTATTGACTTGAGTTAAATAGTTATAGTTACAGTACATTGCAAAACAATAGTCTAATCATTAAGCTCTGAACAAGTTTTAAGGTCATATGACTATTTAACGAATAGTTTATTTACATACGGTTTGAAGTTCAGCGATTCATGAATAATTATTTCAAACTAAAAATAATCTTAATTTTCTTTAAAATAATGAGTCACATAAGATCTAAATGGTATATTATTGTATATGAATCTAATTCAAGCATATTTATTTCTTTGTAGTTTGTTTTTATTGGCTTGAGTTAAATAGTTATATAACATTGTAAAATATGCAAAACAATAGTCTAAACTGGGATGCATTAACAAGTTTTAATTCCATATCACTATTTAACGAATAGTTAAGTTAAGCATTTTCAGTATAATGGAGGAGCTAAATAATTTATTTACATGTGGTTTGAAGTCAGCGATTCATGAATAATTAATCCTAAACTTCTAGATGTTATAACAAAGTTAATAACTGTTCCGTAAACTAGTAATTCTCCAGTATTGATATTTATTTGATGTCTTTTTGCTCCGTTGCCACACATAAAGCCACCGTTTTACTCGGATCAATTTTTAGTCCTTTGTTTTTAAACCAATTTGAAAAATTGTTTATATTTTCCACTGCATTATTGATATTATTTGTTTTAGTAGAAATATACAATAGTATATTATCAGCAAACAAATGGTAAAGACTAAATTTTAAACTACTAGTTACATAAAAAATAAATATTGAAAACAATACCTAATGGGCCTAGTGTGCTAGCCCGTGGCACTCGACTTTCGGTTTGTTTGAATTCAGAAAAGTAATTACTATAACATACACCATATTTTTTATATATTTTATGTTTAGTAAATCTTTTAAGAGGTAACTATTCACGCCCTATAAATTTTAACGTGGCTACTAATAGTACAAAATTTACTACATCAAATGGTTCACTTTGATCGGGTATTATTAAATGTTATTAAACCATTCGGGGAGATGTGGGTAAAGTGGCCACCCAAATGTTTAAAAGCCACTTGACTTAAAACGAAAAGCAATACTGATACACAACTGAGTGTAGCGTGAACATTCTTAGAATACCTACCTAGTTATTTTACGAAACAGAATGTTTTGTTTTCAATAAATTTCAAATTGTAAAACATTTTTTAAAACATAGGCGATGGCTAATAATATAAGTGTGTCACGATGAGATAAGCAATAAAATTGTCATCAAATTGAATTTAGATTTGAATGTAATAGTTATTAATTTACCTAACATGTCCGGGAGGTGATATTTTGATACATGCTGATTGCATTTGAGACTCCCAGCACGTGGTACAATAGGTACAATATTTATCCTAAGATCATTAATAACCAAACTAAAAAAAGTATATATAAAAATATCTTACTATACTTTCCATCTGTATAGTTTCGTACTGTGTATTGGTTTAGCCTCAAACATTCAACGTTTTTATACCAATTCTGTAATTTTAAAGATAAACTATAATCAATAAAAATATCCAAATATCCAAAAAAACAGTACATTTCAATACATGTTTATGCCTATGCTATGTGTTGTGTCTTTTGTGCCGTAGATATGTATTATAGTTGTGTGATAATCAGACGCAAAGAGTTTACAAGAAAATATAGGAAAATTACTGAAAAAAAACGTGCTGTTTTTTTCTGTAATTTTCCTATATATTCTTGTAAACTCTTTGCGTCTGAATATCACACAACTATACATATCTACGATACAAAAGACACAACACATCACACGTATGAAACATAATATGAAAGTGTATCATCTTGGATAAATTATATGATTTATTGTCATCACATACTGTATTTTGGAGTCTATTGCACTTTAAAGTATTAAGGCATTATATTCCATTTAAGTTTATCGATCGTCATCGGTTTAAAATCTTCATCGGTTGCTCAATGAATAAAACAAGAACCTTGCAATCACCGGAAATAACAGTTCGGAATTTACAATTATTTGTAGACTGGAAGTGCACTGAAATGACAAAATTCAATCAGGGCCAGAAAATCAGTACAATTGGCACAAATACACCAATAGAATAGGATCATTCGTTGCCGATACAAGGGTGGGTGTGGGTAGTGCAAGGCTAAGATAAGTGGCATGATCCAGTAATCCTACCACGGCTCCGGCGCCATTTTAACCACTTTCGAGGCACGACTTGACAGGCTCCCTGATAGTGCACATGTCTTTGGTCCACTTTGAGAATCCGTGAATTCATAGGAGTGCTTACTTAATTTCCAGAGGGATTAGGTCATACATTTTTGGTGTCAGGCCAGAATGTTGTCCCTTATGAGAAACTGCAGTTATCATTTATATCTTAGTCTACATGGACTAATGTAAATGTATTGTATTGTTTTATATAACCATATTTGTGACAATTCCTTAATAAGTTTCAGTTATAATTTGGATTTGTAATCAAAGTTGTACCTGATTAGTGATATGAAAAATGTGTAAGTTTAATTCATTGGTACATGAAAAATATATTGATTTTATTATTTCTTCTGACCTAAATTTATGATTCTGACTTGTAAGTACTACAGTAAATATAAATAAAAAATAATATTCCTTAATCCATTTTGAGGACAGTTGGGACATATCTTTATTTAGTTAGTTTTATTTTTATTTAGTTTTCCACAAATTAGTTTCTTGTACAATAAGTAACTGTCAATTATATTAAGCTAAAGCTGTAGGACATATAATAAAACAATGTCGTGTTCCTTTTTTATCTCGGGCATTTTGTAAAGAACGTCACCGAGAAATACCAATTGGTCTAGCAATCTCTAATTTCTCGTGACCTTATCATCCTCCGGCAAGCAGTAAGGAAACCTACAGACATTTGTTCATTTTTCTCTATAACATGCTCCGCGAAAGAAGAGTTCAAACATAACCTTGGACGACATACCTATTATTATTTTTAGGGCAGCAGAACGTATGTAAACTCAAACGTGATTTTAATTCAAGTAATAAATTAATTTAGGACATGTCTTGGATTTTATTTTTTATTGTTTATATTCAAAAGTGTATCTGGAAAGGGGTCCATAATTTTTTCATCTTCAACAGTTGGACTTGGTCTTGGGTATATGAAAAACGGTTATGGCTGGTGTTGCTTGACTTGAGTTTTCCACAGGTGTCCCATGTTTACCTTTTAGTCTCATTATCTTTTAAAGTATTCAGGTATTTAGTCCCGTAGTCCACTTTGTAGTGATTGACACTTAAATATCACAAAAGTAACAAAGGTTTTTAAAAGCGATCAGCTTTTTAGATATGTAGTGAATTTTCCTGTAATCGTTACAAATATTATTCAATTATTTTCAAATGCATCGTCCAAGTCATCCTTATCAAAAATTAAGTTAGGATTACATATGCTGTTATCAGATTAACTATCTGATACATCAGCAGCCTCTATTGGCGAGTAAAGCTAAGCGTTAGACATCTAGCGGCGTCTGTGAGTACTCCATGTTCCCTATTATATCGTCAGCAGGACAATGCAGGTTATAAATATTCAAAATTAAAATCACAAAGCTAGTTTGACACAAATAACATGACATTACACAGTAAATGACATTGATCACTGTTAGCAGTATTGATGGTTGTGCACATCAGGCGTTGGATTAATTCGCCAAACTTACAGTGACTATATAGAGACAGTGGCGACAATAGGACAATAGGTCACGCCCCCGCCGTGTTGGGGCTTATTTCAATTACGTTAATAAAGTCACCAATCGATCTCTTTTTCGTAACTATGGAAATCTGTAAGAAAATATTTATACAAAAACACTGGTATCGAAAAATAGTTGTCACGTAGATGTTTATCAGGAACAGCGAGCAGCAGGAAAATGCTGAGACAAATATTAGCACGTACTTATCTTTATTCATACCACCCAAAGTAACGTATACCTAATTATAAAAAGAAACTATACATCAAACATTTCTAGCTCACTAATTTCTAGCTCATTTATTTTTTCTCGTTTTGTCAATAACCTATTCTTTTCTCCTTGCTGGGGCTGGGACTGCGCTTTTTTGTAGAGTTACTGCAATTTACAGCTTCACAACAAGGCATTTATGCCCTGACCTTAAAAAACATCAAAATTAAATTTTAGTATGTTTTCACAAAGACATTACTACCCTGCTAGCCAATAGGTTGGATTAATTCAAAATTTTTATGTAACTTTGGATGCATATATCTTCTGAATAATATGGGATATCATAATACGGTTTTCAGGATGTTTTTGGAAATTTCATTGATAATAAATCTGATAATAAGTCTGAATAGAAGGTGAATAGGTCTAGAAAAATATATTAGAATTGCCAAAAAATATTGTAATTACGAAAAAGATGTTTAGAGGAAATATCAGTATACGTTGCAAGTAGTTTGAAAGTATACAGTGGAGAATGTTACTAAAACAGAAAAAATAAGATATCGAAGTTGCAGACAAATTAAAATATTTATTTTGTAAATACCTACCTACTTAAACAGGGTTGTCCGTTTTACAACAGCAGGACTTTGACAAACCGTAGTTTTTCGAAAAATATTGGTAGTTTCTTACATCAAGTATATTATGTGTATATTATGACTATCATTAAAATATAATCTGTCATGAAACCATTAAAGGTGTTGCAATTATAATTTTGAATTCGTTGAACTAGCGCCATTATGTCAATAACAAATACAGTTTCAATGACTTCTTTTGACTGCTGGAAGACACGTCAGTTCACTTGACATATCAGTTGACGAAAAATAATGGTAGTTTCTTACATCAAGTATATTATGTGTATATTATGACTATCTTATTAAAATAATATCATCTGTCATGAAACCATTAAAGGTGTTGCAATTATAATTTTGAATTCGTTGAACCACTGCCATCATATCAGTAACAAATACAGTTTCAATGATTTCTTTTGACAGCTGGAAGACACGTCAGTTCAGTTGACATATCAGTTGTTTCCTGTAAAACAGCGTTATAAAACTCCGTTTTATTACCTTTCCTCATTACAGAAGTTATTCACACGGCGACGGCGACGGCGACGCGACGCGGCGGTCATTGCAGCATCGTTTTCTTTAAAACTAAGTGACCAAAAAAATCACAAGTAAATAAGTTTCCTTGATTCTTTGGCTACAACTTTGTTGCTTACATATATCTTTAAAAACAAAAAAGTTTTCTTGATCGAGTATTTGTTGCTGCATTTTTAACATTTCGTGTCACCAACGTTTTAAAACAATATGACTTGTGACAGGTACATTTTTTTTGCATTTCTGTCATGTCAGTCATGATAGCAAAGTTCGAAATTGGCTATTCTAATAATTTCATTTTCATTTAATTCATTTAATTGGACTTAAACTAAAGATAGAGGGTGATAAGTACAAATCAAATAAAAATATATTTCTATAAAATTTGAGATTTTTCAGAAAATGGCCATTTCGACCAGTTTTCAACTCCAAAATCGAAGCCGCCAAGTCGATTTACATAAGAATTTTTTTTTGGGTATTTGTTCGTGAGTATATATTATACCCTGTAATCTCGATACCCTGTAACAGATCTCTCGAGTCATATATATTTTTCGTGAGACAACGTCCCTCTACAACGCGCGCCGTAGTTTTTTGATACTATAAATATTGAGTATATTACGCATACATTTGCGTAATATACTCAATATTTATAATAAATTGTAACTATTATTGTTTTGAAAATAAGTACGTATGGCGCGTTATCATAAAAACATGTACAACACCAGGCAATACATGTTGATGATTTATTAGATGTTTAGGTACCTAGACAGTTTTAAATGCGATAAACTTCCCAGAATGTACTCTCGCCAATACGATTTCGAATACTCGTAGTACCCAAAATCAAATTCTACCATCCAACATAAATATAACTTTATTGTAATTACACTTTTATAAATAATAAATTTTAAATAATGTTTTAAATAAACTCATAGCTTTGTGCCTATTATTATTTATATCCCACCGGATCAAAATAAGGTCCGTGGGATATAAAAAGCCGTTTACGTCAGAGAAATTTCGTGCATAAAATGTTTTACGTACGCTACGTAGACTAGATTAATGCCATATCAACAAAATGCTGTAGTTACTATGTTTAATGAAGCATAGTAAAATAGACAGATATATTGGCCCAATGTATATATATTAAACCTTGAAAGTAATGCCTCTTTATGTCTTCAACAATAATGCGGTGTGTATTTTGACGTTTCCAGCGATTATGCATGGTGGTTGATTAAACGAAATTGTTCCAGATGTGTTAATAAACACTGAAATAAGTATCAATGTCAAATATTCCTCATTGTTGCATTAATCTGTTGGTAGAGGAGATCATCCTACACCCCGCCGTTTTTATGCAAGCGCGCCCATGCGATAAGGCGCTGTTGGCAGGATTGCTGCCTAAAATAGGACCGCGAATGCGGCTTAGTCTAATCCGATTCACACAGAAATCTTAAATCAGAAGTTACGGCGTTGCTTTGTGTGTTATTATTGTACGCCATCTTGTTTATTCTTACTGATTTATAATGTGGGATAGTATGACAGCTGACAGTCGCTAATGCACACATGTTTGCAGGATTATTTAAGTCACATATACACATAAGCAGCGCTAAATCAAAATTTACACCAAATTATGCTTCTATGTAAATTAAACCAAACAATTCGCTTTGGGCTACTTCTCACCCAAATAATCATAATCATAAATAAATATATATATATATATATATATATATATATATATATATATATATATATATATATATATATATATATATATATATATATATATATATATATATATATATATATATATATATATATATATATATATATATATATATATATATATATATATATATATATATATATATATATATATATATATATATATATATATATATATATATATATATATATATATATATATATATATATATATATATATATATAATTTTAAGCTTATGTAGAAAAATTGGTTACAGTTTTTTTTAATAAAGCCCAAAAGCCTGTAAACCATCGAGATTAAAACAGTATTGTTAATCCGTTGGGGTAGCCTGCATTTTCACATAGGAAGGTCCAGATTAAAAGGAGATTAGCACGTCAATTCTTTTGTTTTTATTCCCACAAATCGCAGATATTCAAATTATTCCCAATTACATGTTGGTTCTGAAAGTAAGCCATACATTGTATAACTAGGTCAGAAATTGCTGGTCCTCGCCTCCACCACAACTTTAATGTATTTGTTCCAGTTCAATACATATTAGCAGCTATATTACGATTATTTGAGATAACTGGAATTTTTGCTGCGACATTGCTAAGGAATGTTCATATTTACGTAGATTTAGGACAGGTTAATTTTACTGGATAGGGCTGGAACCGTTGATGTAACTATAACACTCGGAGTAGTTTCCACAAACACCAAAACACGCCGACGCTGGACGCTCGTTTCGCCAACCAAGTTGGAATCATACGGAGACGATTAAAACTGATTGAAACAGTTTTAATCGTCTCCGGATGATGCCAACTTGGTTGGCGAAACGCGCGTCGTGCGAAGCGAAAGTGTTTTGGTGTTTGTGAAAACTACTCCGAGTCTTAAGGTTAATTTTGACAGATGATAATTTTGTTGACCGTTAATGTAAGGCCGTTTTCGTCGCTCTCGTAATGCGTAATACACTTTAATACATACTACGTATCTATGTAGGATGTGTTTTATTTTGCAAACAAAAGTTTACATTGTCACACAAAGGCGGCAATAGCAGCGTCGCGTCTAGTTTAAAAATAGCTTCAATATCTTTAAAGACAACAGTTATTCAAAGGTTAACGAAACAAAGGTATACGAAAATTTGATTTCTATCATGCAGGAAATCAAAAATAAATTTTTGCTATAATATTCAGTATTTTTGGAGTATTACTGAAATTAATTTTAAGAAAATGGAGACTTCCTAATTGTTTTGTGGTTACAGAATAACTATCTCTTCTTCCCACAATCTCGCACATTAATTAGGGTAAAAGTAGTACAAAACGAGTTTACGTAAGTTTGCCACCTCGAATGCACTGGGGAGAACTTTTAGTAGGCGAAAAACATCGAAATTTTGGCATTTTTTTTCAGTTTTTTGAGTAAACGACACCAAAATCAGAAAATTTTATTCTCTCCGAAATAAAAGTAGAACATTGCCTACAAAATGCACTGTTGAAACTTAATTTTATGACATCCTAACCCATTTCTAAAGGACTTCGAAGTTTGACGAAATTTATAACAAATAATGAAATGCAGGATTTTACTCATTTTTGTTACTATCATTATTACTATTTTTTATTTATAATATATTATATTTTTTTGTTCATTACTTTATTTTATTATTATTATTACTATTATTTGTTTTGTTGATGTACTCGTTGAAGATGTTAATGAACTCGTTATGCATTTAGGGCTTCCTAAGTGCACCACAACAATGTATACCTTGTCAAATCAGGAAGGAATGCAAAGGTGATACGTATTTCTCGACTTCATCCTATCAGTATGACTCTTGCTTCTATTTGCTCATGCATTTTCTTGCTGTGACACAAAGTCGTCTCAATTTGGCAACGGTGAAACAAAGCTATGTGCTCTCATTGACAAAACCCCTGCCCTGAAAGAACCCCTGCCCTGTATTCTACGAGTCTTCTGCCTCAACAGCCCAAATCAGAAAAGCAGAGGAGAAGATTCTGATGGCTCTGTACGGCACTACATCCACCACAATTCAAGGAATTGATGAGCTGAGATACCTCCTCTTCGTCAAGGTGTCCGCTAAAGCCACCAGCACTTGATGCAGTTGAGCCTCACAGCTTTAGAACGTTCCTTCAAGTCCAGTGCTGGCTTGGAAATAGTTTACACCCACTAGATTAGGGGTGAATACGAGACAGCATTGTTCTCATGTCTATTCATCATAAAAATATGTGATGAGAATCATAAAAGATCATATAAATATCAATATGAGAAAAATCCTGCATTATAAGATTTGTTATAAAATTTCGTCAAACCTCAAAGTAAAATGACATAAAATTAAGTTTCACAGTGCATTTTGTAGGTAATTTTGTCTACTTTCATTTCTGTTGTTCATGTGTTTATATTAAAAAAACTGACAAAAGGGCCAACATTTCGAAGTTTTTTTCCTACCAAATGTTCTCCCCAGGGATTTCGAAGTCGCAAACTTAATATTATGCTCGTCTACAAAACAATGCAAAAAAAAATATTTTACCATAATTAATGTAAGCTGGACCTAACCTATCTCAGGCTACCTATTATATATTGGCCTATAATACTCCCTTCGATTTTACATTATCAGCGCTTCTACTATGAGTTGAAAAAAAAACATCGAGTAGGTATCTTTTAGTTTAACTGGCATGACTGAAAATGTATTAAGAAATATCGATATATTTTCATTACGTAATTTTATAAAAAGAAATGAACCATGACACATCTTATTAGTTTTTATCTATTTTGTAGTAAATAAATAATTAAATAAATAAATATTACATCCATATTTTGTTTTAAACCCCGATAATTTGCACTAATGTAAAATTATAGATATTTCGCCTCAAATTATCGGTTAATACCAAATAAGTAAGTACATAAGATAAATGTAGTTATTAAAATCCATCATATCTTTTTTCAAATAACAAATTTGACATAGGTAGGAATAAAAATGTGAACGTAAATTATTGTCCCTTTTTCTTAAAGTTGATATAAGTGAAATGATTTTTATGTTGGCATCGGCTGTTATAGTTTTTCATTAAGATCTAACAAGGGCATTGTGAAATCTTTTGTGCGATGCTTGTTGGGAAGCTACGGAAGAGAAACAGCTGAATCAGTATTTTTAACGAAAATATAATCCTTTTAAATTCTTTAAAATAATATTCTCACTCTCACTTTCACGCTCATCGCCGTCGTTCACCAACCGAAGCCCTAACAGAGGTCATCCCCTAGATACAGATCATCAGCGCCTCATATGAGATCTTCTCCGAAGAATCCTGAAGTTCTCCATCTCGAGAATTAAGGCAACCTGGATCATAACCTAGATCTACCAGCTGATCTAGAGTGTGCATCATTATTGTAATAATGTGGACTTGGAATGAGTACTGCATTAACTAGGTGCATACCCACCATCAGCTAACGTTTGATCTAGGTTAATAACTTTCAATTTCTTTCTAGTGACGAATATTTAGCTGAGTAACCTGGATAGTCATCACTTTTAATGCAAAGCTATAAGTAGTATTTATTAAAACTTTGAGGTCAGATGGCTAATAGGTACTTTTTGTTTTCGAGGTTATTTTATTTAGCCTCCTTCGTATTCACGAAGATTACGAAACCGATTGTGGCTTACATGAGGTCATGGGCATTTTCATTAGTTGTCTTCTTAGATGATATCTTGTAACAGAAATAATTAAGATTCACCATAAATGATTAAACAGAATTTTAAATAAATATTTTTTTGGCTTAAAGTTTTGCACATATATGACATAATTAGACATCTTTTAAAGTCACTTCAACTTGGTTGCGCATGATGATACACCACTGAGCAGTAAAGCCAGTAAATCGCCGGCTTGTTCATGCTGGTGTTTTCTAAGTAAGCGAGAAGGGAAATTGGATTTATATGAGTTAAGTGGATTTATATGAGTTAAGTTAAGTAAATTTGAATATATTTTGTAAAAAAGAAAGTTTCAGGGTATCTTTTACTGAAACGTAAGAAAACATTATATTGTATCCTTTGTATGTATACTTGTCACTATTGAGTAACATCTAATTCCATGGGCGATTTATTATATAATATTTTCCTATAATATTTATATTAGTGAGTATTCGTAATGGCTTACAGGAAATGGTCTTTATATATCAGGTTCAAATACATAAAACGGAACTACTACAACGATCTGAAGTGCCGGGTTGCCAACTATTTATCATTAATGTGTCATAAGCAGGTATTCAAAGCCTTGTCAGTTCCCACCAGATGCTTTTAAAAAGATACATTTACATTTTGTATCAAAACCTTTTTCAGTTAAAACTAAGGTCTCGGATATAAATAATGTCAACTTAGACGAGCAATGGATTATCACATTCATTTTTCTTGTTTAAACTTTATGAATTAGCGTAATCGTTTCTGTCTGCATGAATAATTCATGCGAGGCTGAATTATCGTGCTTTCATTTTTGTTGACATTATCTACATAATGCTTTCAAAGTACAAATATTACCTAGCGCCTTGTAAGAAAAAGAAATGCTTTTCGTTTATGAGAAATTATTACGTGGTTTATTGTGGTTGGCCATAGCAGACCGGAAGTAGAAGTACACAATCCACAAGTCAACATAAATAAGGATCTGGCTGGAAGGCACACAATATTTTTATTAAAATAATGTCTACAAAATAAATGACTTTATTACGCATTAAAATACAATAGTAACTTTTGCATTGACTGAAGTGCGAAATTGTTCTTCGTCTCTTATTTAATCTTCATTTCTCATATTACATTGTCCTTTAATGGTTATGGCAAAACAATTTACACATTAACTTTTAAGTACACTGCTGGCCAGTAGGTTGGAATAATTAAAACATTTTAATGTAATTTTGGATGCATATGCTAATAATAATATGGAATATCAAAATACGTTTTAAAGGACGTTTTCGAAATTTCATTGGCAATAAATGGCCTGAATATCATGTTTCTATCGTGCTAGAAAAAGGAATATACGGGGTGTAAACTAAACCTCGACAAAAAATCAAAATTTTATTCTCACCGAGAAATTCCGGAAAACCAAAATCGAGATAAAATTTTTATACCAGGGTAGTTTATGGACCAATTTAAAAAAACTAATTTGGCCGTTTTTTGATATCTCGCTTATTTTCGATAATACGGGGGTTTAATTGATATAGGACATATTAGGAAATTTTTTTGAAAATGCAACTCATACTGTTTAAAAACCAAGTAAGTAATGGATTTTTTTCTTATTTTTAAGTAAGCTTGCATGCCTATAACTGTCTCAGTAGATAACATAGCCATTTCTTATACAGGGTGCCTGGGAAAACATTTAATAAGCATGTGTCACAAAAAGTCGGTAAATTTAAATAAGTTGTGTGCAAAACCCTGTGTAATTAAAATGAACGATAATTTTACGATTTTAAATCTATGAAGGAAAACCTAAGACAAATATCTCGAAACGGTTTTTCATTTTTCTTGATCGGATGAGTATTATCATAAATACAATTTCGTTGTAATTACACGGTAAATCCCTATATAAAACATTTAAAAACCTGCGGTACTAACGAACTGGTGGGCTAAGCATTGTAGCAATCAAGTCACCACCGGATTACCTTTATTAATCGAAATTCTTCAGTTTGATCTAAGTTTTTCTTAAAACGTTTAAGACAGAGAAAAATGGTTTGCAAGTTCCTATATTAATTTTATTAGAATAATTAATATAAATCTTAGCAATCTGGAAGAGGTAGTTTAATATCGACTAGGCCCTTCTCTGTTGTTATAAGCTTCCCGGCATCTATCTGTTTGATATGCTTAAGACTAGATTATTGATGTATTTTTGTTGAACGTTTTCCCACTCCTTCTCAATGTTTTGAGTCAGATCCTCTAGAGTTTCAGGTGAATTGGGCCTTGAAACTACCAGTACTTTTAAGGAAGTCAAACGTTCTCTTTCAGATTTAGATCGGGTGATTTTGCAGGCCAATCCATCCTATGCACGTAGTTCTCCTCGAAAATCTGGTTAACAATATGGGCCCGAGGAGGTCGGGCATTGCCGTCGATGAACACAAATTCTTCTCCATAATCAACGTATAGCTATAGCGTTGAGCTGTGGCAGTGTCGCGGGTAATAAAAAATTCTGTTCTACCATTCCACTTCACTCCATCCCAAACAGTAATACCTCCTCCACCAAAAGCCTCCTGAGCTACCGTATTTTTTTTGGCATATCTAGAATTAGGTTCCCGCCACACTAAAATTCTGAAAGCAGAATTACTTACTACTTTTTTAAAATGTTTTATCTACTCTTATTAGGTTATATGTTCATTAATGAACTGCCTTTGAACAATTATTAGTATCCATGATATGGATGTCAAATGTAAGGGTTCAAGGAGAAAAATTCAAAATGGCAGAAAAAATATTGGCCGCTAACCAATTTTTAAGAGCTATAACTCAGCATACATAGTTTGGTGGTGCTCGAACAGATGTTGAAGAGACCGACAAGGGTCAACTGCTGGCGATAAAAACATTTCAAGCTGGCGGATCTAAGATGACAATCAAAAACTTCGTTGCTCCAATCAGTCCGAAACTTTGTTATCCCGGTGTTTTTGGAGTTCCCGATTACGACTTGGGGTCGAATTGTTCGGTCAAATCTTGCAATTGAATATTAAAAGTACGCCTTGGTTGGCTTCATATTATGACTTCTGTAATTTGGCGAGATGGGCGTCAATAACATTGATTTGCAACTTGTCTAAGGCAGGAGGGAAGGAGAGCTGCAAAATCAAACCCAGAACTGTGTTTCATTGCACAAGTCTGTGCAATTTCTGTCTTCAAATATAGTCACGGTACAGCTGAACGAAGGATCTTGCCAATTATTGTATGCTGGGCTTGCATAGTAAACAAAATGCAACAAGTACTGTCCACCATGCCGTTGTGTATTCAGGCTGAAAGTTCTTCGTTGCTGGTCAATCGTATGTGGACGTGGCTCTAAGTAGAAGATCTCCTTATTGAAGAACTTGACTACACGAAATTAACAGGCAAACGACTATGCAACAATAATGCATTAAATGATGTGAACAGACGTATTTGTAAAGTATTTGTCAGTACCATGTGGCCATTTTTGATATATATTTGTTATTTTTATGTTTGGTTTCCTGTTTTTTTTTTGTTTGATTTATATTTGTTTTATATTAGTATATATTTGGTATGTGATTAGTATATTTTATATGTCTTTAACTTTTATACATGCACAAGCGTTTCCCGTAAAAAAATATGTATCCTGTAATTGACATATGAAATAATAGCACTTCAATTTCAATTAAAACCGCATTGCTCACCTTGTTTCTTTTTTTGCTGCAGTACCAAGAGCGCAACTGTATAGTCAATGAATTTTACGACACAAAACACACTTATATTGTGACAAGTAAAAATGGGTATATAAGCCAACCCATTATAGCATCGTCCCCAAAGCAACATACAGGATTTAATACAGGTACATCCAGAATAACAATGGTGGCACCGCAAGCATATCTTCCGCCGCATTCAACTGAGATTATTTATTACACTTTCTAGTAGGTATTATTTTTATTATCTCGAACACCCCATTTGTGTTCCGAAAGCAGCATACAAATACAATAAAGCCGGTGTAATATGAGGGAATGATAATTAAGATATTTTGCAACTAATTCAGCCGCAGTTTTTCATGTTATATTATATTCCGTTGTGTGATCTGGAATTTTCACTTAACTTTATATCATGCTAATTCATACCATGCCGATCTTTATAGAGTATATAGGATGTTTCTAACTCGATGGCCTATACGTCTTATTAAGACGCATCTGGAGAACAATAATACGTAGTGCCTTAGCTCTATATATTTAAATATTTTTAGCTTGCTGTAACTTCCAGTATAATCGGAAGTTAATCGCATGCTATTATGTTAAAGTGGACATCCCATATATTATTACATTTAGGTATGGATTATACCTGAGAATCTGAGTAACTTTCATGCAACATATCCTACACATACTCGTATTTCTTACCGTTCGTTCTCGAGATATTAATTATATATTTTGTATTTACTAAATTAGTATTTATTTAGTTGTTTTTTAACCAAATCTGAACCAGAAGAATATGCATCACAGTTGTGTATTGATACGAAAAGTTCAAATGAAATTGGTTTTATGGAACAACTCCACAATATATTTTACAGGGTGACTAAAAAATATATAACTATCGACTGCTTTGAAATATAACCATAAGTCTCTTTTTAAATGGCACACTACATACTTTATAATATGTTATTGACGCAATTTACAAAATGCAAAAATCCCTATCTATCCATATGTCATTTCCCATTTTTCAGCGGTTTCTTAAGTAAGATAAAGATTTTTAACCGACTTCAAAAAAAGGAGGAGGTTCTCAATCCCGTTGTATTTTTTTAAGTTCGTTACCTCAGAACTGCGTTATTTATAAATCAATTTTAAAAATTTTCTTTCTGTTGGAAGGCGGTATTTTCATGTGGGTCCCGTTTTAGTTTTATTGGCAGCGGACCTTGGATTTCTGAGATATACTGGAGAACTTGCCAGATATAAAAGAACAAATGGCGAGTGCGCCGGTCACATGCCTAATTTATAGATACCTTTTAAATAAATTTAAAAAATATTTTCTATCGGAACAATAAAAATTAGGCCAGCCGTTACGTGGAGTTCAATGACAACACACGGTGTATATTAGCTTTGAAGTTCTTTGTTATTCATATTTGTTTTGTGAAAAGTAAGCATGTACCATTTCATTGTATGAAATGCTAGAAATCCAAGATTACTTTTCACAATGTATATATAAATATATATATATATATATATATATATATATATATATATATATATATATATATATATATATATATATATATATATATATATATATATATATATATATATATATATATATATATATATATATATATATATATATATATATAAATATATATATATATAAATATATATATATATATATATATAATATATATATATATATATATATATATATATATATATATATATATATATATATATATATATATATATATATATATATATATATATATATATATATATATATATATATATATATATATATATATATATTATATATATATATTTATATATATATATATATATATATATATATATATATATATATATATATATATATATATATATATATATATATATATTATATATATATATATATATATTTATATATATATATATATATATATATATATATATATATATATATATATATATATATATATATATATATATATATACCACTAAAAAGTAAATAATAATTTAATAATTACGTTATTCACTCACACGTTGTTAAATAAATGTCGATTTCTTAAAGAAGTCAAACGAACATACCGATCATCAGCATCTAAAGTCTTACATTTTGGACCACTACCAATTCTTGTATTGTTCTTACCAATTTCGTAAAACCGTATTTCTATTCATTGCATAGTAGAACAAGCACACATTAATTCTATAACAATGGTAAGACTTTGGCACACTCTTCCTTATTTAAAACCACTTTATAAGTCACTCTATTCTCATATTGACATTATGACCAGAATAATTAGATATTAAACAAAGGGCTAAAAAAGGACGCGTTTCATGGCCCTCTAGAACATATTCATAATTACCGAAAAATACATTAAAAAACGCAACGTTGTATGCAATAATTCATATCTTTAGAGGCAGATATGGTATCCAAGTGATTAAAAAAATTGTGTGCAGGAAACAAAATAATCTTGCAGATGGACTGATTCTGAGCCACATAAGAAAGCTAAATTTTACTGCATTGTGTTGAAATTAGACAAAGAAAACATACATTTTCGTTCATTTCAACATAAGATTTTTACCTCACATTTTTCATCAAATATTATGAGCTATGCATAATGTTTTTCGAGCATTTTTTTTAATCCATAGGGGATTTTTTTCGATCAAAACATTTTAAGTACATTTATGTTCAAAAAATTTTTGTCCAATCCTACCAACATAAGTGAGTTCAACTCCAGACTACCGACAAAGTTACAGTAGAATGGGATACAGACTCTCCAGACCATCAATGAGGCTGACGTCCTTATCGTAAAGACTGCTGTCGAACAATCTACTCCCAGTTCTCTCCTGTGGTGATGTTGGTGAGGATGTAGAACTCGCTGCCCTTTTGAGAGCTTCCAGCCCTCCCACCCAAGAAACCCTGCTGATGAAAACCGGTCAAGGAAAATGAAAACAATGACACTGTCCACCCAAGAGATACAGCAGCCTGGTTTTGACCACATATGTTATCACATTCATTTACCAGCTGCGACACAACATCTGCAGCTATTAGGAGAAACGAGATGGAGTTGATGCAGTGATCTTTTACAATCCCTCCTTCACTCACGGCGAGTTTGAAGAGGCTGGGAAGATGTGCTTCCTCAAATGGTATAGGGCACCAGCAAGACAGACAGACCTCCTTCGCCAAACCAGTCGCAAATATTAAGCCTGACATAAGCTTCCTCCCACCAAAGAAAAGCGCAGCTAAGTAGAATTCCCGGCGCACCTACCACCAAGTGCTGCATTGGCTCGGGAATAAACTGCCCCCTCAAGAGTAGGGGTGAAAACATCTAGGCGACGTTCTAGTGTCAATTACAACAAAAGATCCACCCGCACCGGGGGCCCTACTGAAAATGATATTTTGCCTCTGCACCAAGGATTGTGGTAGTGGCAAATTTAGATGCCGGAAAGCAATGCTGCATTGTTCTGCGCTTTTTTCCCCTCCACATTTGCGTAACCATGCGCCTGACAAATAAAATTCAAATCAAACCAAATTCATTTATTTACAGCTATTTACATTAATTTATAGGATATTTACAGTCAGTAATAATAGTAGCTTCTTTTGTTATATATACATATTCCTATGTCCTAAGTGTGTATACTGTATATACGATAAACCTGATATTATTATTTTTCTTGTTTTGTATATGTCAGATATACTTGCTTGTTCTATTTTATAGGTTATTTAACCGACAGGTGCCTAAAAACCTGGATATTGTATATACATATTATGTATGTGTTGATGTTTGATGAAAAATGTTAACTAAAAATATTATTTTCCGAAATTTTCACTTTTCCGGTGCGCGCGTAGCGAAAACGGTTGACAATTCGAAAAAGTATACGATAGAACGAAGATTGATAATTTCAAGAGCTTCCATTTGGTATAAAAAAAATTTTCATTGCGACGCACTGTTTTCGACATATAAGCGAGAAACCCAAAAGTGGACCCTCTGTGTGCCCCTTCTCCCCTTCCCGAGCTCACCTCCTAGACGTCAGGACCTTTAGTATCTTTCCTCCCTAAGCACCCTGAACTGAGGGATTCCCTTAGGTCCCTGCTTACGCATTCTACACTCTTTTATTGACTGGACTATTTGTGTTTCCCTGTATAATTCATATAATTTCAGGTTATTTCAAGACTGAATGCGGTTTTTTAAACTGGAATAATTTTCCCTCTACCTATCTAAAAAGTAATCAAAAACGTATATGGATCTGCCTTTTATATAGAGGATATTGCCTACAATTTGAATCACATTATGGCAGTCATAAAACATTCCCGTTTGTAATTGAAAGCGGAATTACATATTCTATCCGATTTGGTGGATCCCACTTATATACTAAGTACGTTTACGTAGGAAAGAAATTGGCAAACGGAAGTGGATATATGGGATATACATCCATGTCTACAAGATATTATTACTAGTGAAATATATAGCTACATAAAATTAGTTTTATGTTCAATCAAACCAATATAAATTAGTTATTTATATTGAACCGCAGTGCTGCCTAAAAATTTTATTAAAAGCGGCAAACGTAATTTATTCCGGAGGGTATGTTACTAATTAATATAATATCAATCAAAGCAGCTGTGGAAACACAGTAAGTTTCGACAGGATAACATCACGCTACGCTTTAACCGCCCGAAAACATTATTTTTTAGCCATTTGTCTTAACCGGAGGAAACGGGATTTCGTTGTTTGACGAAAAATTGATAAAGATAAATCCTAAAAGTAAAATCAATTTCAGATTTCTCTTTATATAAAGGCTAAATAAGAATATCCTAAAGGGAGATAAAGCAGATTCGCTTTGTGGACTTGATGTAGAAAAATGCTTTAAACTTATTTGGAATTTTATTTATAGATTTTTCCGATTTATATGTTTACCATCATAGTTATAGGCTTATGTGTATTATATAGGTAGACATGAGCATCTTTATACAGTATCGTACGTAGCATTTCGTGTTATATCAATAAATATAGGACGACGTAAGGGCAAAAAACATTCGGTGAAATTTGGTTGTTGTTAGTAAAAAGAGTTATTAATATACGGAGGACAGAAAGTCGCGTTGGTCATTGTATCAAGAACCAAGTTCAAGAGTAGTTCAGTTTACCAGATTTTTTTAATCAAGTTTTAAACATTTATACCCAGCTCTGCTTGAGACACTTATAGTCTTATCTGTATATAACAAATTGCTATTCAGAAAAGTTATTTAAAATAAAATTATGTCCATGTGCAAGTTCTTGACGATTATGGAAATTACCTAACACATTTTCATTTTTCTATTCGTAGGTATAATAGATAAAACACTAGCTTAAACAAGTTATTATTTATAAGTTCGTTCATAATTATTTTTGGTGTACTTTTATGGGAGTAGTCCATAAAAGTTTCGGTCTTTTCTTTAATCACTGATAGTGCTTCGACGGCTGAGGGTTATTACCTGATAGATAATATTTTGTATCCCAGATAAACATTTATATTATATCCTCATCTGAATATGTTATATCATTATATCATTATATATATTATATATATATATATATATATATATATATATATATATATATATATATATATATATATATATATATATATATATATATATATATATATATATATATATATATATATATATATATATATATATATATCATTATATATATATTATATATATATATATATATATATATATATATATATATATATATATATATATATATATATATATATATATATATATATATATATATATATATAGCTTTCAAATTCTTTGCTATTCATATTTGTTTTGTTTGTGAAAAGTAATCTTGGGTTTGTAGCATTTCATTACATAGAGAAATAAGCAAATAGACGAATAATAAGGAAGACACACTTAGCAGTTGTATATCTGGACATACACATGGACACGAACCACTTAGAAGTTGTACAAGTTCTTTCAACTTCATTGAGGATCTTCAGAGTGATGTACGATTTGTTTAATTGATCATTTACACTTAAATATTAATACTCCAACACTTGCAGTGACATTTTATGACAGCAGTTTTTGACGGATCTCAATTTTTTAGTATACACAAACCTAGTCTACTATTTATATTTGTTCTATTTGAACATATTATGTACAAAAGCATTAGGCATATAGTTATCCAGGCGATGTTAAACTTTAAAATGCATAAAATCTTGTAGAATCTATTTAAAACAACTACTCTTCCTAGTTATGTGCTAGAAAATATTATGTGCTTAGTCAAAACTTATTATTCGTCTATTTGCTTATTTCTCTATGTAATGAAATGCTATTTACCCAAGATTAGTTTTCACAATATATATATATATATATATATATATATATATATATATATATATATATATATATATATATATATATATATATATATATATATATATATATATATATATATATATATATATATATATGTTATATGAAACTCATAGCAGCTTATAATAACTTACATTTTATTATTTAGCGTTACTCAGATAAGATTTCCATATCAGTGCATATTATATGACACATCCTTTCTCATGGCATTATATTTCGCTTATCAGCACATAATGCAGAATAGCCGTTGACAAAGCTGTCGCTTGCCCACCTGCATGCTGAACTTGCATTATATAGTGTATAAAAGAACATTTCAAAGCAAATTGTATTTAGTGTAGTACCATGTAACGACAAGTGTAGTATCTGTATTCAAACAGTAAAGTCTAAATTTAACTCACTCATATTTATTTTTCATCAGGATAGTTGCAACTATCCATTTTCTGTAATAAAGTTTTTTAAAAAGTTATTATTGCGACAAGCAATATAACAAATTTGGCGCAGTCGGTAGGATCTGTTAAACACCCCGGAACAAGGTGCCTAACTGGAAGTGCAACTCTATAGAACAAGGAGAACATCTTCGTGGTGCCTAACTAGACGAGCCAGACTTCGAGAACAAGGAGGATTCCCTCACCGTGGTGGCAGATCCTAATCTCTTGAAGCAGAAGTACCTACAAGCCCAAGCCCATGTGCAGCTTCATGTAAGTACAAACTTTTAAGAATCATCTCGCATTCTTGTATTCATTGTATTTTTGTGCAACGAGAAAAGTAATCAAACCGATACTTTTCAAAACAGTTCTATATTCCAACGTAGCGAATATACATTCACATTTTTTTTGTACCCTCGTACACATTTCTTTTGCACATTCTCGCAATGGCACGCGCATTAGACGCCGATGCCGATGTAAGCGTAGCTGTAGAACCCTACAGACTATCAGAAATATTTTCCATTGTACCTGATTACGACGGTAATCAGATTTTCTTGCAAACATTTTTGAATTCTTGCAATACTGCCTTCAGCATGGCAATTGCCGATCAAAAAGTACTCCTAACTCTCCATGTAAAAAACAAGTTACGTGGCAAAGCTGCCGAGTTGATTAATTCCCGTAACCCAGCCACTTGGGAAGAAATCAAACACTTGTTAAATTTGCATTTCGGTGATTCGCGTGATCTCACGTCTTTGATACAAGATCTACAACGAATCCACCAACTATCAAACGAATCCGCCCTTACTTTTGTGTCCCGGTTACAGACACACAATGCAAAAATGCATGCCGCGATACAAAAACAAATTCTTCCTCCAGAGCAAAGGAAAGCTCAATCCGAATTAATTGAGACAATGACACTCAATACATTGCTTGCCGGTCTTGAACCTAAACTAGGCCAAATAATAAGATCTGGTAATCCCAAAGACATGCATGTAGCTACCAACAGAATCCGTAGGGAACTACAATTGTCTTACTTTCAAAATCAGAAATTCCAGAAACCAATTATTCAGAATACAACCCAATTTACAAACCAAATAAGGAAACCGATCCCACAAAAACTTTGTTCGTATTGCAAACGTACGGGTCATTTAATAAATGAGTGCCGCGCAAGACAGCAATCGCAATCGCAAAATTTTGCTAGACCAAGTTTTCAAAATAATTCAAACCAAACCTCTCAACCGATACAAAGACCTAACTTCCAACCAAATCAATACAATCAAAATCCAAGACCTTTTCAACAAAACGTGCAACAAAATAGGCCTCCCATGAGACCAAATAATAATTTTAACCAACGACCCTCATTTGCTAATCAAACTTCGACATTTCAACCAAACCAAAATTTTAACAGATTTTCACAACAAAGAACCCATCATGTTAACTACGATTCGAACATCGATGATTATGAACCAAACATGTACGACAATCAAAGCGATTATCAACAAGATTTTTCAGAATATAATTACCCAAATGAAATTGATTATACAGCTAATCAATATGATTTCCAAGAAGACAATCACACTCAACCCGAACCAAACAAAAACCGAAATTTTCAAGTTCCCCAATTTCAAGACGATCCCCCGGACCAAACAATAGACACGCTTACGAGTCAAGTACAAACAATGAATCTAGACGATTACAACCCCGATGTGAACTTCCCCGAGCAAATATTTTTCTAAACCCGCTATTAACCGTAAACTCAAAAAATCTTTATTATATAAAGGACATCACAAATAAATTTAAAATTTTAATTGACTCTGGAGCTGGTTTAACTATTTTCAAACAAAAAACATGCGAAAATTATAAGCAAAGATCCCCGGAAAATATTGTTATTCAAGGAATAACAAACCAAAAAATTATAATAAACGAATCAACACTTATTCCATTTCAAATTGGTAACCCACATAAAGTATACATACACAACTTGGATATAGAATTCGACGGACTTATAGGTTCCGACTTTCTAGAGCATTACAATTGTATAATTGATTTGAAAAACAAACAACTTATTACTGACTTTAAGACGATTCCACTTTTCAAAGTTACTGAAAATTCACTTCATGAATGTACAGATAATTTTGATATTGCTAACAATATTTCGTTAGAACCTCGTACAGAACAAATCGTTAAATTAAAATGTAACTTAGTAAATACTGACGCTATACTGTTAGCGCAAGAAATAGACAGAGTAAGACTTCCAAATTCCATCGTAAGAATAAATCACGAAGGTGAATTTTTAACATCAGTTGTCAATGCAAACGCAATGCCGAAAAATGTAAATTTTTCCAAATTAAAATTCGAACCATTTCAAAATTCTAACCAAATATTAAATATTAATGATAGCAACCAGGATAATTTTATAAACGATAACTTTGAGCGTGAACAAATTATTTTAGACCAATTAAGATTAGAACATCTAAATCATGAAGAAAAAGATTTAATAACAGATTTATGTCTTAAATTTTCGGACATATTTTATTTAGAAGGTGATAAATTATCATTTACAAACGAAATTAAACACGCAATTGACACTAATCATGCTAAACCTGCCTATACAAAATCATATAGATACCCACAAATTCACAAAAAAGAGGTAAAAACACAAGTCTCAAAAATGTTAGACCAAGGTATAATTCGACATTCAATATCACCATGGTCCTCCCCAGTTTGGGTAGTCCCGAAAAAAATTGACGCTTCTGGAAAACAGAAATGGCGTGTAGTCATCGACTATCGAAAATTAAATGAGGTTACAATAGACGACAAATATCCCCTTCCGAACATTTCAGACTTACTTGATCAATTAGGGCGATGCCAATATTTCACTACTTTAGATTTAGCATCCGGTTTCCATCAAATTGAAATTGATCCTAAAGATATTCAGAAGACCGCTTTCACAGTCGAAAATGGACATTTTGAATTTGTACGTATGCCATTTGGATTAAAAAATGCTCCATCAACGTTTCAAAGAGTGATGGATAACATCTTATTGGGAATTCAAAATGAACGTTGTCTCGTTTACATGGACGACATCATTATTTATTCTCCAACAATCCATGACCACATTTCTAGGTTAAATGAAGTCTTTAAACGTCTTCAGAAAGCGAATCTTAAGATTCAACCTGACAAATGTGAATTCCTAAGAAAGGAAGTTGCGTATTTAGGACATGTTATAACTGAAAATGGAGTAAAACCGAATCCCGCGAAAATCGATTGTATTCAAAATTTCCCTGAACCGAAAAATCAAAAAGAAATCAAGTCATTTCTAGGACTTGCTGGTTATTACAGACGCTTTATTTCAAACTTCGCAAAAATCTCAAAACCAATGACTAAATTACTTCAAAAAGACATTTTATTTCATTTTGATACTCAATGCAAAAATTCGTTTAACGAATTGAAACAAGCTTTAATATCCTCTCCAATTTTAATTTACCCTAACTTCGACGAACCATTTTTACTAACAACAGACGCAAGTGCATACGCTATTGGCGCTGTACTTTCACAAGGACCCATAGGAAAAGACCTACCTATCGCTTATGCTTCTCGAACACTATGTAGTGCTGAATCTAAATACAGTACGATAGAACGTGAACTGTTAGCTATAGTATGGTCAGTAAAACACTTCAGACCGTATATTTTTGGCAGAAAGTTTAAACTAGTTACCGACCACCGACCTTTGACGTGGTTATTCTCAATCAAAGATCCAGGCAGCAGACTCGCTCGCTGGCGCTTGAAACTAGAAGAGTACGATTACGAAATAGTCTACAAACCCGGCAAAATCAATAAGAACGCCGATGCTCTTTCTAGAATAAAAATTAATCATTTTAAAGAATGTTCCAAATTAAATTTCAAAATATTAGCCGCAAACAATTCAGATGAAGACGAAACTATAGAAATCAATGACGAAGATGAACCTAATTCTGACGAAATAACGAAAGAACAAGTTTCAAATGAATTCGAAACTTTTGTTAACCTATACAAGACAAAATCCTTAATTGATTATTCAAAAATAAAATTTACAAATAAACAATTATTAGACCGAGACCATAAAAATATCATTACCTTTTTCAAACAAAATAAGTTAGAAGATCTTCATTATAAAATAATAGAAGATATATTTGAGGAAAATCCTGATTTTACAACCTATAAAGTTAACACAGTATCTAGCAAATCTGTGAGAAAAAGAAGGTATTTTATAGTCCCTTTGCCTTTCGACGGAGTAATAGAATGTTTATTCATCCTATTATACAAATTAAAAAACGAAATTGATCTCTCTCAAACCTTTCATGTAGAAAACAATTTAGATTTACCAATATTAGAAATGCTTTCATTTATTTTTGCCGAACAAGATTTAAAATTAGTTATTTGCCAAAATATCGTCAAAACACCGGACAAAGACGAAATTCCTATCATACTAGACCAACATCACTCAGGTAAAAATAATTTACACAGAGGTATAAATGAAACCATTAGACGTATTAAAGAAAAGTACAATTGGACTGGCTTAACCAAAGACGTAGAGAAATTTATCAAAAATTGCGAAATTTGTCAAAAATCAAAAGTGTGTCGTAAAAATCTCAGTAACCCATTAGTGATTACCGAAACACCAAAGACGCCTTTCGAACGTATAAACATAGACGTTTTCGAAGCACCAAATAGAAATTACGCACTGACCATCCGAGATGAGCTTACAAAATTTACTCAAGCTTATGCTCTTCAAGACAAAACAAGTAAATCAATAGTCAATACTTTATTGCTATACTTTCAACACTATGGTACACCCTTAAGGATTCACTGCGACTATGGCCGTGAATTTGACAATAGCCTACTCCGTGATTTATGTACCTTGTACGTCATTATCAGTTATCCCAATTAATAACACCGTACTATCACGAAGACACTAAGATTGACATTACTCACGACAAATGGACACTTTTGGTACATAAAAACATAACATCCATCAAATTAGCATTTGACAACAATGACAAGATCCTATCTCAAATCCTAAACATGTTTGATCCCGCTATCCATAATTTCAACGTTTTTCAAACAGAAGTAAAATCTCATATCAGCCTTTTAAACCAAATTTCAACCTCCATTGGATCCAAATTTAACGAAGTCTTTTATGACACCAAACGTTATAAACGCGGACTCATTAATGGTATAGGTTCTGTATTTAAATCACTTACTGGTAATCTTGACGCATCAGATGGAGAATATTACTCTAACTGTATAAATAAATTGAACAATGATGAACATCAACTAGAAAATTTAATTAAAAATCAAATTTCAGTCACAACTTCGGTCATCAAAAATTTTAACATCACTATCCAAAGGTTGCGTGTTGACGAAGAAACATTCAATAGAGACATTAAAGAAATAGAAAACTCTATTATCAGTATAAATGATAAAACTGATTCTATTTACATGAAATTAAAATTTCTAGGAATTTGTGAACAACTCATGGAAAGTTACTTGTACATTGAAGATAACTTAAATGACATTTTAAACTCCGTGACATTTGCACGTTTAAAAATAATCCATACTTCTATTATTACCCCAGGAGATCTAATTACCTCATTACAGGAAATTTCTCAAAATTTACATAGGAATAATTTACCTTTACCTGTCAGATTTTCAAACATTGCTCAGTATCTAGACATAATAGAACTAGAAGCATTTCAATCCAATTCAGATTTAGTATTTGTTTTAAGAATACCCCTGGTAGAACAACAAACGTACACCCTCTATCATTTGTATCCCATTCCTATTTTGGATAATAGAACTGGTTTACATCACATTTTACCTATCACAAATAAATATATCGCGAAAGACG
>CAXKVY010005022.1:0-27290 GCA_964058915.1 Tetropium fuscum
AAAACTCGTGACTAAACCTGCGGGATATGATAAGGTAATAGAATGTATGAAAACGAGAATTAACCTGGTAGATCCTGATTACATAAATATGAGGCAGATATTTGACAAAATAACATTGGCAGAAATAAAAAATAATTCGGGATCTTGGCATTCAGCATGCTACAGCAAACTCACTCACAAGAAAAGTTTACAACGTTTGCAAAACTCACAGGCGGTGACCTAGTCAAACTCTGGTTCTCAGGTTAAAAATATTTTGAGATCAAATCGTCCCTAAAAACACAAACTGGCGTAACCAGCATAATATTATAAATTTTACAGGAGGCTTAAAAAACGAAATTACTTAACACTTGACTTTGTTTACCAATATTGCTATTCGTACATGTGTTCTAGTTTTTTTGCAAGTATATTCTTACCATTAAGCACTATAATATCCATTCTCCAAAAAAAAGTCTATTTTCGAAAAAAAAAATTAGAAAAGTCACTTACGCCACTTCGTGATATATCATAAGTATGGGATTGAAAGACAGTTTATTATGTAGTAAGTAATTGTAAATAATCTAACAAGAAAATTATCCTTTATTAAAATAACTTACAAAAAAATAAAAGAAAGTAATAAAATATTCTAGTGCCAATATTTGCCAACACTTATCATGCGGTAAGTTTTTGAAAAATTCTTGGTATTCAGGTAACCGCACCACAGGTGTTTTGTCTGTACAGAGTGACATTAAATCTGTATATTTTGTCTTTGTAATTTTCACGGGCTCCTTGTTTAAAGAACTCACCTCTGTATCAAGTGAAGATCTCGTATTCCGCATCAACTTAATACAATCGTAGGTTGGAGTAAGATGACTGGTTTTAAAAAAAATTGTTGCAGGGGATCTCTTCTTTACCATTACCTCCACCATATTCGTCTAGTTAATGTTGCAACCAGATTCGCTTTTTTGTACTTTTAAAATTCGAGGTTCCTTCGACAATGACTTAGTCTAGGAAATATCACTAAACTTCATTGGGATTGCGTTGTAGGGATGATTTCGACGCGCTAATCGAAATATAGGGCATAACTGAGAAGGTACAAAAGACGTCTCCAGCTTTAGACACTGACTGCATAAGTAATGGCACTGTGCACCGAGTCGCCCTCACTTTGACCATGATTGGGTTAAAAAAATCTCAATGAGATCGTTTCTAAATTTTCCAGATTTCTTGCAGCATACAGCATCATCGTTGGCATTATCGTGTTTTTATTTTGGCCAAAGCATCCGTCTGAATACAAGGATACAGTCTTTGTTTCCTTACTATTGTAAAGTTCCAAAACTTTGAAGATACACGTGGTTATTTCTGAGGATCCACGTTTACTATTACCTTCGTGCCATGGAAAGCAAAAACATTCATTATTAGCAAGGTCACAAAAAGCAAAATTAAAGTTACTTGAACGAGTTTTATAAAACAGGGCATTTTCTTGACTAATTGGGACTTTCTTAACTAATTGGACTTTCTTAACTAATAAACATAAATCACCTGTTGTAGGTCAAAGGCTCCACACAAAATGCTCTTGTCTTGTAATGCAGCTTTGATTTGTCGGACTTTACTAACTGTCGGATAGTTTTTTCAGCAGTATGCTTGTCATAACGATGCTTTAGTTATTCTTTTACTTTTTCGGTACCCTGTTTATAGGTCATGCACAATGTGCATTGATCTTTCTTGGGATGAAAGAAGGATACATTTTTGCTTGTAAATATTTTTCAGTAGGTGGAAACACTCGGTTTCTCGTTGTTGCCAGTTTTCTGCAATTCATCCAAAAATAGGGAATACATTTTTTGCACAGTCAAATCTGAGTGAAGGTACATTTTCGTTGATTTTGCTCGACAATAATGAGACTCCACTCGGGGGAATCTGTCGATGTGTTTCTCTATCATGACTCGCATTTGATGTTCTTTTTGCAACTGTTGTTCGCTTCTGTGTCTACATCCTCTCATTTCTTTTTGCAAAACCCCTGTCTCGTTAATTTTGCACAGTGCTGTGCGTTCAGAAATACCCAAGGTGTTTAAAAACTTTTTGCATACAGCAGTTGGATTATTATTTATGGTGAAGTAATAGTGAATGCTATAATTCCTACGAGATTGAGTATTGGTTGTTCTTCTGATAGGGGTATGTTTTTTCATATGGCGAATCAAAAACTCTCTTTGTCTTGTCAAATTTTCCAAAGAATAGTAGTCAACAAAAATTTTCTTCCTTTGCTCATCGCTAATTTGGTGACACATTCTGCCTAATTTTTGACAATTATTTGAATTACACCTCTCTTTTACAAACCTAGATGGAACTGTTTTCTTTGAAGCAGGGCTGATATATTCTTTTCCACAATCTCTTAATTTCTTTGCTATCTTATACTTATTTTGTTTACGTCTTGTAATAGTTTCGTGTTCTTTTGGTGCACTTTCAACCAAAAAATCTTCAGGGTTTTCCTTGGCAGCCATTGGTGATTCCAAGGAACTATTGTTTTTAGTTTTCTCGTATTTAGACCACTTCTTGTAGATACAACATGAAGATTTGTTGAATTTTTATTGACCTTATTTATTTTATGATTTTCACAGGAGTCATTGTTCAGAAAGTGATTATAACACAACAAAATTACACATCGATGACAAGAACTAAAAACTTCCACGTTGCATTTAGATACTTCACAAAATCCGTATGGCGGATCTGCATCTGAATCGTACAAATATTCTTCAATATTTGACAATATATCAGAAAGTAACTTTGAACACAGAGCAGCTGCAACGGAAGTAGAGTTTTTAAAGTAAGTTAAGAAATATTTTGTCTACTGGTATTGTCAGTAATATGCAGGATATTGAAAAATTATACAATGACGTGTGTGATTCCAATGATTTGCCCACTGACATTCGAAGGAAAAGGAAATATTTGAAAGCTTCGATAATAGATGAATTTCAGGAAGATGTATGCTTTATCAATGCAACAAATCCTTCTAAACCTCAAAATGTATGCCTACAGAGTGTAAAAGACAAGACCTTCAACTCTATGGTTGAAACAGATTCAGATATAATGCCAATCGTGCTCTCGCTTCACAAGTGTATTCGGATTGGCGCAACAATTATTAATGTGTAAGGACAGTTTTTTTTTAATCGATCTTGATGTAGAACAATGGACAGCTACGAGCAAGAGCAAAAACGGCTTGAGCAGCTTATGAATGAAATACAAGCATCATTCAATGATAACGAGGAAGCAGTACAGTCTGAAGATGAGAATGAAGAGGAGGAAGATCATGTTGATGTAAATGAAGAGTCGTCAGATACTGAACAAGAGTTTGAAGACGCGAACGAAGATTCCGCTGAATCTATTGGTCCACATATTATTGATAAATATAAAAAGACAATTTGGAAAAAACACTACGCCCCTTCAAATTTCAAAACTAGAAGTAAGAATATTATAAGAGTAAAGCTTCCTTCTGTCAGTCCTGGACTACGTAATCATCAGAATCCATTGGAAATTTGGCGTTCATTTTTTGACGAAGAAATTATAAATCTTATAGTGACTCATACCAATGAATACTTGCAATCTGTAGCAAATTCGTACGGCCGACCAACTTACACCAGACCAACTGATGAATTAGAGATTGAGGCTTTATTGGGATTGCTACTTCTGACTGGAGTAAAAAAATCCAACCATCTCAATGCCGAAGACCTTTTTATAACCAATGGTACAGCTCCGGATATATTCAGGACTACCATGTCTCTACAAACATTTAGAATGCTGACTCGTTTTCTCCGGTTTGATGATATACTGTTCTATCTTCGTCTCCACGAAACTTGCAAAGGTCAATTGGAAGGAGATACGAAAGATTAGAATCTACTAATATAACAACAAAGGGCGCCACTGGCGTTACGCTACGCCAGAGAGGAGAGCAATGAGACAGAAGCAGGTGAAGTAGGTTCGAGAATCTTGTGGATATGTAGAATGTTCCCAGGCAAGTACAATGCAATAACACTCACCTCTGTCAGCTCTTTAGCTCACCAAAACTTACAGGATCCACTCACTTCATTTACTGATCTAAACTCCAACACATAGGTACAGCAATTCTATTAAACGGCAGTCAGGTTCTCACTAGTCCAAGACTTAGTTAAATAGCTCTTAGACATTCAAAGAGAATACAATAAAAATAAACCAAATATAGTTAATTAACTGAAAGGAACTGCAACTCAGCTGACATGAGAAAGTCAATGATTATTTTCTTCTGATATTTTTTGACAACCATCAAAGTCTGACAAATTAATATAAAAAAAAATGAACAACCATGAACAAGGCGAGTGCACCTCTCGCAAATCAGCTAATGCCGATTACAGCCTAACGTCCAAAGCGAAAATATAACTGAAATATATAATATGTAATACAAATACATAATACAACAATACAGACAAGAGAAGAACGTCGTAAAACGGACAAATTAGCTCCAATCAGAGCTGTTTTTGAAAAATTTGTAAATAACTGTAGACAAAATTACAACATGTCGAACTATGTCACAGTTGACGGAAAATTGGAGGGCCTCAGAGGTAGGTGCTCATTTCGTCAATACATGTCACTGAAGCCAAACAAGTACGGAATAAAAATTTTCGCACTTTGTGACGCAAAGATGTATTACACGTATAATTTAGAGGTGTACGTTGGAACTCAGCCAGAAGGGCCATTCTCTCAGGACAATAGTGGAATGACAATTGTTAGGGTTTTATTTATTTTTGTATTTTGTCAGTTTAGAAATCTATGTGTAACAAACCAGTTTTAAAGTGCATGTGCGAAAAAGAAGCTTGTGCTCATGTCAAGCGAGACTACCGACTACCGACTACCTATGTACTACCTGTTCTTGAAGAACAATATTAATAATAAGTTTTTAAACGCAAATGTGGCGTTTTATTTACAACCAAAGGAAGCTGTCCTCAGAAGGTGATTTATTAACCCCCTACAGCAATCGTTCAGCGGCTATGCGAGCCTATCTATGGTTCTAGACGTAATGTTACAACAGACAGATGGTTCACTAGCTTGCCATTAGCCGAGTACCTATTGCAGAAAAACCTCACAATACATAGGTACAATACGTTGTAATAAAAGATAACTGCCACCGGAATTTGTTCAGCGTAGTTCTCGGCCCATTGGGAGCAGCATGTTTGGGTTTAGAAATAATTGCACGCTTGTGTCGTACATGCCCAAAAAAACAAAAACGTTCTTCTGATTTCGACTTGCCACGACGATGATAAAATTGATGCTAAAACTGGGAAGCCCGACATAATAATTGACTACAATCAGACAAAAACGGGTGTGGATGTGGTTGATCAACTTTCAGCAAACTATAATTGTGCAAGACGACACCTTTACATAATGGGTCTTGTGGAAGACCGTGAGTGTAGGGGATGCTTGGAAGATGAGGAAACAGCGGGGCATGTTCTGATGAATTGCCCCGCTTTCCTGCATACACGCATGCGACACCTGGGACAACCGACGCTGATACCCAGGGACCTTAGAGAGCTATGTCCTAGCCGTCTAGTTGGCTTCATTAAGTCAACTGCACTAATATAGCTCTCGAAAGGCGGGACGTGACGGGCTATATGTCATAAGAACAGAGCCCCCGCGCCAATCTAAATCTAATCTGATCTAATTGTGCACGGCCGACAAGACGCTGGCAGATGGTCGTGTTCTACAGTTTACTGAACATATCTGGCATAAATTCTCAAGTGATACATGTTGCAAATACCCGAGAGAAAATGTTGAGAAGAAAATTTCTTGAAGGCCTAGCACTGTGCCTTATTGAACCTCATCTAAAAGTTCGAATTCAATTCACCAATTTGCCAAAAACTATCCGCCTGAGAATATCAGAAATCTGTAAAATACCATTACCGGAAGAGGATCAACAGGAGGCGAGGGGACTTCTAGGACGATGTGCAGAATGTGGTTACAAGAAGACTCGGAAGACCAAGTACTGTTGCAGAAAGTGCAATACATTTTTGTGCTTGGAACATGTTGGCGTAGTGTGCAATAATTGTTACAATATTTTGAGTAACGCAGAAAAAAATGGTTTTTTAAATTTATGTTTTAAATTTTAAATGATTTAAATTTTTAAAAACTATATGTATTTGGTTTCAAACGTTTTTGTAATGCAATGGTCTATTAGACCGGCGTCACCACTCGTGTTATACATTTTTGCGTCACCACTGAAGGGTTTTAACTGTTCTCATGATGCAAATATTAACATCATAGATTCGTCTGAACAAGAAACTACTAATGACGCTTTAGAATATATTGCTGGGTATCTCGCAAAAAAATATAAACAGAAATACCCATATTTAGGTTCATATACAAATAAAACAGACACAGAATATAATTACACTCTACCCTCATAGATACAACTGTCTTATGGAGGTTTGATTAAACCATCTGAGAAATGGTTTGAGCCTGCAATAGAATGTTCCAGTTACCACTTGGGACGGAATGACTCCTACAGAACGGGAAAAATGTATCGGAAAAATTGGTGAATAAAATTGCTAAGAAACATCACGATCTACCTGTAGAAATAATTAAAACTTGTAAAATTATAAGATTAAATTATATCAACTACAAAAAATCTACATTGAAAAAAAGCAAGGCTAGCGATTGTTCTTGCGGCTGTCGTCGTAGGTCGAAAAAAGTGAAAAAACTGATGAACTAATTAACATTTAGTTTAAAATTAAAATAAATATGTCTTAAAGAAATGTATATGAATAAAATATTTTTTTACCCACACTTTTAAATTGCTTTCAAGTGATATGCCATGCCAAAGTGGTATCTTCCAATCATTTCTAAAACAGACAAGCTTTACAATATTTTAGGGGCCATGCAGTTATACTTTGTGCTTATTTTTAATTTGGTCAGTAGAAATTAAATTGTAGAATCAGTAGAGATTAAAGTCTAACCTCACCCTATCAATACTGTGTTGAAGACTGGAAAAACAAAATAATATCCTTAAAAAAGTATGCCTATAAATTATTCATATAAGCTTAAAAAACCACATAAAGCCGCTGCAACCTATATAAGTATATATGTGCTTGTATAAAGACGGGTGTACTACTGTTCCTTTGGGACACCCACCCTATACTATTAATTTTTTGGTTCACTAATAAAAAGCCAATGACGTCAATCAGGCTGCTACTAGAATCTGATTGGCTGACGTTGATTAAGCACTCCTTTCTAGTTTACCCTTCTTGGCGAGAAAGGGAGATTTAGATATTCACTGAGTGTAGCCATTGGCGTCGAGTTAAGAGTTTATCAGTTCTAATTGATTCTTATTGAACGGACTTATTTATAGCGAATATTTATAGCGTGTGTGAAGAAGCTGTAACGTAAATAAATTCCGTTCCGTTTTGTGGCAAATGTTTGAATTCTTATATCAAATATTTGAAATAAAACCGCGCGACCTGGTAGAAGTTTACCGCGACTCACCATCTACGGTTGTCCCTACTTTTCCCCCGCTAAAAGCATGCACATTTATACGCGAGATCGCCAAAAATTCCTTCCTTTCCTTATCTGCCGGCTTCACTTTTAGTCTGTCGACCTTACGCTCTCGAAGATATATCTTGGTTATAACAGTGCAGTGAATCAAAGTTACCAGGTATAGTCTTTTATATTTTATTATCATTTATATATATATATATATATATATATATATATATATATATATATATATATATATATATATATATATATATATATATATATATATATATATATATATATATATATATATATATATATATATATATATATATATATATATATATATATATATATATATATATATATATATATATATATATATATATATATATATATATATATATATATATATATATATATATATATATTTATATATATATATATATATATATATATATATAAATATATATATACGTGAGCTGTGGGTACAAAAGCCACATATATATTTTTTTCTATTTTGGTATATGATTACCACTTTATTTTGTATTGAATTATATATATATATATATATATATATATATATATATATATATATATATATATATATATATATATATATATATATATATATATATATATATATATATATATATATATATATATATATATATATATATATATAGAGAGAGTCAGTCAGTTAATGGCAAGCGAGTAGCACGCGTATGAAACTGTCTCCTGTGTTAAAGTAGCTAAATAGTGCTCAAACTGTGATTAAATCCGTGCTTCACGTAAAAAGCAATGCCTATAAGGTAATAATTAAATCAACAACATCACTACAAATAGGTATATACAGTTAAGTAAGTTTAGTGAAACTGTGGCATAAATAAGAAATATAGTTGGTTCTATCTCAAGATGGTTCTTACTAAAAAAGACCTGGAAGACATCGCTAAAATCATAGAGGAGAAAATCTACACCTCATTTAATAATGAGGAATACATAACAAAAATTGCTGCATCCGTTCATAAAAAAATTGATGATAAGTATGAAGAATTGTTTATAAAGCAGAATGAATTGATTAGTACCTTAAAAAATGAAATGGTGGTATTAAAAAGAGACAATACCAAACTTGAGAAAGAGCTAGACAAACATAAACAGTTATCCAGGAGTTTAAATATTAGAATATTTGGAATACCGAAGGAAAGTGGTAAGGAAGATATCCAGCAGGTTGTGTTAAAACTATTTAGTGAAAAAATGAACATTAAAGGAATAAAAGATAGTGATATAAAAAAAGTGCCATCGAGTACAGGCAAAACATGTCAATACTCATAAGCCACGACCTCCAGCGGTGCTTGTAAGTTTCTTTACTGATACTATGCGTATGGAGGTTATGAAAAATAGGAAGTGTCTTAAATCAACTGGTATCTCGATGCAAGACGATCTGACGAAAAATAGACTGCTTTTATTGGATACCGCAAAGAAGCATTTTCACAAAGAGGCGGTGTGGTGTTACAATGGAAATGTTAATGTGAAGTTTAATAACACTGTGCATAGAATTAATGATTTATGTGACATAACAAACCTTAAAACTAGATAACACGTTATTATTTATTAAAATGCTATGTTCACGTAATAATTAATTGTTCCTGCGGAAAGTTTGCATTATTTAGTAGGTATTTAATGTAAATTGTTTCTAATGGTTAAATTTATATAAGTTTAAACAATTTAAAAGCTGAAAATTCATTTGCTATGTTCATGTTGAAGAATTTTAATATTCGTGATTATAATAAAATTATTAAAAAAAAATCATTTATCAATGTTAGGGTTTTTGCACACATATAAATAATGTATATAGTTTATTAGTTTATTAGCTATGTATCTTACTATTACAATGATACAGGAGACAAACTTCAACAAATGTTGCTTGGTTGAGGTTAATTTGGTTGATTAAATTCTAAAGGTTTACGTTCTCATTTAAAGTAATACTTAACTGTTAATTATATTGCCCATTTTATAAATAGTAACTGCCCTATAATAGTTAAAATTACATATTTGCAAATATATTAAGTATATTTATAATATTTATATATTTTATTTATACTTATACAGTATAAATATACCATACCATTTTCTATAGTATATTGTATTATATAATTTAATAACAGACTTTATATACTAAATAACTATATAATTCGATTAATTTAACAGTGATGGACACAATGTGTTCAAATTTGTATTTACTTCCTTCTACATTTTAATAAAAATAGAATAAATAACTATCATATTATTACTTGTATCATGAATATTGTTAAAATAGCACATATTAATGCACGATCTCTTATGGCAGGTTTTTTGGAATTTAGCGAACTGGTTCAAATAAATAATTATGACATCTTTCTAATCAGTGAGAGTTGGTTGCGTAGTCAAGTACGTAATGGTGTGGTTAATATTCGTGGATACTCTCTTGTGAGGGAGGATAGACCAGGAGATTTCAGAGGTGGAGGAGTATGTATTTACATAAAAAGTAATATTAAATATCAGAAAGTTGAGGTAAGTGTTAATGATACACTGGAACAACTTTGGTTAAAAATGACTTTCTCAAAAAAAAAATATTGCGTAGGAGTTTTATATCATCCCCCCAATACAAACTCTAAAAATTTTCTGGATTTGTTTGAGGATACTATTTCAAATATTATACCGATTTGTGATGATATAATATGTATGGGGGATATTAATATTAATTTATTGGATTTACAGAGTAATAGTACAGTACAATTTACTAAATGATTATGAACTTTCCCAACTAATAAGTGAACCCACACGTTTTTCTATAAATAAAATTTCCTTAATTGATGTTATAATCTGTTCTGGTGGGGTTGACATTTGTACTAGTGGTGTAGATCATTACAATAATTTACAGACAGACCATGAATTAATTTTTTGTAACTTCAAAAATATCAGAGAAAAACCCTTACCAGTATTTAAGACGTATCGAGATTTTAAATATTTTAATTTTGATGCATTTAATGTAGATTTAGAATCTCTTGCATTGGATAATATGTTTTTTATGCCTGAAATAGAAAACAAGCTTTTGCACTTTAACAATTTAATAATCACTTTATTTAATAAACATGCTCCATTAAGAACTGCTAGATGTACAAAACCAAAGGCACCGTGGTTAACAGATAATGTCAAATTAATGATGAAGATAAGGGATGAAACTCTACAGAAATATAAAAATTCTGGCAGAGTGGAACATTTAATGGCTTACAAAAATTAAAAAAATCTCACGACCAAAGCAATAAGAAATGAAAAGAAGGCTTATCTAAACTCACGGATACGAACAGGTACTTCAAAAACTCTATGGCAAGATCTTGATGAACTTAATATTCATTCTCGCAAAAAAAATATTACTGATATTCCGGCTGACATCTCTAATGTTAATGAAATTAATAGTTTCTTTGTAAATTCTGTGAAAAATATGCCAGCTGGAAATGTTCAAGATACTATAAAATTTTATTCTCATAATCTTCTAATAGATTCTGTTAAACAATTTAATTTTACTTTAGCTACCAATGAACAAATTTATGACACTATTAAATCAATTAAAAGTAATGCTTTGGGAATAGATAAAATTAATATAAACATGATACATTATTGTTGCCCGTATATTCTCCCTTATATTACTCATATTCTAAATTCGTTTTTGCTGGAAAATTATTTCCCAAGTTTATGGAAAACATCCTTGGTAATACCATTACCTAAAATTTCACAACCTAAGAACTTCAAACACTTGAGACCTATTAGCATTCTTCCTCCGCTATCAAAAGTTCTAGAAAAAATTACGTCAAATCAAATAAAAAGTCACTTAAACAAATATCACATTTTACCACAAACTCAATCGGGCACTTTAGGCAAGGTCATAGTTGCACAACTGCTCTTTCTAGCATTTTAGATGATATATTCAAGGCATCGGATAATGATGAATTAACAGTGTTAATTCTGCTTGACTACTCAAAAGCTTTTGACTGTATTAATCATAAAATTTTGCTGTCAATATTACATTATATCGGCTTCAGTAACAATGTAGTAGAATTAATTCAAAATTATCTAATGAATCGCAAACAAATGGTAATGTTAAACAATGAATCATCTAATGAAGTAACTTTGGATCGTGGAGTACCACAGGGTTCTATACTAGGACCATTACTATTTTCAATATATACCAGTCAAATGCATAAGGAACTATTAACGTGCAATATACACTGCTATGCAGATGACACACAACTCTATAAGTCATTTTCTCCATCGGATATGGTACATGTCATAAATGCAATTAATGCTGATTTGCAGACTTTGGTAAAAACCTCAGAAGACCACAGTTTATGTATAAATCCAAATAAGTCGACAGTTATGTTATTTGGAAAGAACAAATTGCGCAACAGCTTTAGTGATAATATAAAAATTGAAATTGATAATGTATCAATTGATTTTGTTAACGAGGCAAAGAACTTGGGGCTAGTAATTGATACGAATTTAAGATTTAAAACTCACGTTAATAGCTGCATTAAAAAATCATTTTGCAGCCTTAAAAAGATATATGCTAGTAAGCAGCTATTGAATAAAAGTACAATTAAATTATTGTGTGATTCTCTCGTTCTGTCTCATTTTGCATACTGTGATGTAATATATGGACCTTGTTTGGACTGTGACACTTCAAAAAAAATTCAAAGGGTGCAAAATTCGTGTGTAAGATTAATTTGTGGTATTACACGCAGAGAACATGTTTCTCACAAAATTTCTGAGATTAAATGGTTAAATATGACAAATAGACGTCTACTTCACTCCTCAATATTATTTCACAAGATAGTCTCCACGAAAACACCACCATATCTCTATCAAAAAATTAGATTTAGAACCGATGTTCATAACATTAACATAAGACGAAAATCTTTAATAACTCCTCCTGCTCATAGAACTGCTTTATTCCAAAGATCTTTTACTTATAATATTTCACAAATTTATAATAAAATACCTGCTAGTATCAAATCGTGCAATACAAAAGGATTTAAAATACGATTGCGTAACTCACTGTTAAATGGCCAATAGTTTTATCATACTTTTGGGCAAGTGTAAAATGCAAGTGTACAATAAAATAGGTATACAATATTATATTAGGACGTAGAACTTAGGAATCCAGGGGGTTAAGTGGGAGAACAGTACCTGGGTACTGAACTTCGCCTCCTCATTTATTATTATTATTATTGTTTTTTTTTATATGGAATAAAGGCCTTTTATTATTATTATTATTATTATTATTATTATATATATATATATATATATATATATATATATATATATATATATATATATATATATATATATATATATATATATATATATAATTTAAATTTGATTTTGATTTGATTTTGGACTGATTTGGATTTTGAGTCACTGCTACTGTTTTACCGAATGGTAGCATACTTTAAGTTTTTTTAAAGATATTACTTCGACGGCGTAAGCCGTGGGTATTTGCTTATATTTGGCATCGGCAAGGAGCGGCATTTGTTTCAATTTATTTCATTTTTTTATTTAATCATCGTGACAATTTGCATACCACATTCCTGTGTTGATAATTTTATTCTTTTTACTTTGATAAAGTTTAATCTCAAGTTTTGGGAATGCAATCAAAATTTAATTGCAACATTTAACTTTACAATATTTTTATTATATTTAAAACTCATATTTTTGAACTATTAATCTAGTTACTTTATTTAAATTCATTTTAGTATAAATTTCACTCTTGATATTCGGTTCAAGCGGGAATTTATACATATATTTTTTGTCCAAATTTGTAAAACCTGATACTGGTAAATTTTTCTTCCACATCTCATGACCGAGAATCAATTCCTGTGGTGAGCAGAGACCATTATTACCGACTCCTGAACGTAAGACTGGAAGATACCTCCTCCTGCAGCCGGCACATTCCACCCATTGCGGTATACATTACCCTTAGAGGCAACGTCTCAGCTCAGCTGGAACACCAAGCCGAAGCTTCAGCCTAGGATCCTAGGAGGCCAAGCTCATTCACGAGGGGATCTCCAGAGAAGAGAAAAGGTATTTTTGAATAATTAATTGCCCCTAGGAATTACCAGGTTTTAAAGAATATTTCCACTTTACTTTACCAAGGTTTACAATTCACTTTTGCTGTAAATGATAAATTGCTCGACTTGACCTTGTGTCAAGAGTGAACATTTTTTTATTGTTTTAACCTTAAACCCTTCAGGCTACCTAATCAAGTAGTCTTTTTAACGCCCCTCAGGCAATCAATTGTAAATTTTAATTTTAAGTTAAGATCACTGTGAACCATCAACTGGTAATAAAAATATTTTTGTAATATATTGTTTTAAAAAAATCTTATTCTTTTATTTCTCTGGGAAAAGTCTGAGTCACAAGAGGTCACAGCTGATAATTATTGGCTGATCATTTCTGCGGTCTTCTGTACTATTAAAGTACTCTTGACCTGGCGCCCAAGTATTTTTATACAAAATTTTAAGTAGAAGTAGATCAAGCCGGTCATTGTCAAGCTGTGATTTTTCTGGTGATATATCTAAAGGTATCTAAGTGCCAGCCTCTAGCAAATCCACTTATCCATGACCTCCGTATTCAACTGAGCAGCCGATAGGCAACAAAGAAAAAATTCATTACGTCACATCTCCTGGATGAGAGGAATTAAGGTAATGTAATTAAAGAGGAGAGGCGTTACAAAGCAAATAATGATGCTTTAAAAATCCCACTCAAACGGAAACTAAATAGAGTAGCGTTATACACAGGAGCTAGCGTGTCTTCTATTCGGAGAATTCATGACGAAGATGAGGAAAGAAAGCGATTACATCCGGATATTTTATTATAGTCACCGGGTAAAAAACGACCTCGCCCAACAGTGGTTCAAAGAGTTGATGATTTTGATTTTGGGATAACTAGACGCACCATTTAAAACTTTATTTGGATTTTAAGGTTGTGCCTACAACAATAAAACTCCTTAACGAATTAAAAAAAGAAATTAATTTTCGTTACGGAAGAGAATCCCTAGGCAATTACTTAAGACCAATGGTTTCTACTGACAAAAATGCCAAAATAAACGAAAAATATTAATGGAGAGGCCCAATATTTTGCACTGGCAATATAAATATATAAAAGCCATAAAAATACCGTGGTGAAGGTCGCAATATTATTTACATAGATGAGACATGGGTGCATAACGATTTGACTTATAAAAAATGTTGGCATAGTGATTCTGTTTTTGGTATAGTAAGCAACATTAGCTCCACAGGTAAGTTTAATGAAATCAAAATTAAGAAGTAGTAAATCAACCACGTAATTTCCAAGAAATGCTGTTAGGAATATTCTATAAACGAACTGTTTGTCTCCTTATATACTCTTAAATGTTAGGGGTAATATATGGATGAATACTATTGTGTAATTAAATAGTTTACATTTAATTATCTGTTTTAGGACGACTTATAGTAGTAAATGATGGATCGGAAAATGGTTTTGTGGATAATCTCTAGTCTCTAGTTGTGGATAATTCTCTAGTTTTTAAAGCAGGACTAGCTCAAGGCGTTACCATGGGCAAATGAACCAAGCCAATTTTACAAAATGGCTTACGGAAAAGTTGTTACCGAACATTCCAGGAAATTCGGTTATTGTAATGGATAATGCGCCGTACTATTCCGTTCAGGGAGAAAAAGTTACGACAAAATCCACACTAAAGAAAGACATAATATTTCTTAGAAACACCATGGGACAGGAAAGACTGTCGGGGTTGCCAATTCTGGCAATTGAAAACCAAATTGCGCGAAAAATAGACGTGTCTCCCATTGTATCGTTCTTTCCAAATAATAAGGCGAGGAAAATTTTTTTAAATTAGATCAGTGATTTTATTTTTTATATTTTGTTATGTTGCTTGTTATTGCTTTTAATTTTTTGTGATTTTGTTTTGTTCGTTATATATTTTTTCAATAAACGTAAGTAGATACTTCGTTTTTTTAATGGGTAGGGGGCCCGTAACGGCATCACTACGCCACTGTGCCACGAAAGTGAATATTGCCCCCCCAAGTGATGAGCCACACTGTAGCAGCATTCTGGTATACACTACTAAGTCGAGGTAAGTAAAAAAATCATATTCATAGAGTATCTAATATTATTCAACAATTTTGCAGGTAAATCGGAACAACGTTCGCTGGCAAAAGCAACATTTGTAAAGGAAGTGAATCAGCTATTTGACAGCTTCAATGGCAGCAGTTTCACCATCTGATGGAAAATAGTTGAAATGCTCCGTGACCGAGCAATCAGCCCACCACGAGTATTGGAAGCAGCATTTGCAATTGTTAAGAGATGGCAGTTCCGAAGACTTACCAAAACAGGTAGCATAAAAACTAGCAAACCGCCTTCCCAAATTGGTTGGTTGACCGATTTGAATGGCATAAGACAAATTTAGAACTATTTGCATTTACGAGGAGTTATGTCGATAAGAACTCGCTCTCTCAACCAAGATGCTTTGGAAAATTTATTTGGGGCCGTTCGTGGTTGCTGCGGGAGTGGAAACAATCCAACAGCGGTGCAGTTTTCAGCTAGTTTAAAAACTCAAATTTTAAATGGACTAACTCGGCACAAAATAGTTGGCAGCAATTGTGAAGAAGATGCGCATATGAGTTGCTGACAAATCTCACACAATTTTTAGATGCGGAAGCTGAACCACACGCGCCTTCAAGTTCCAAACCATATCTCAGCAAACGTTAGGTGAAAATGTCTCTGATGCAATAGCCCAGGCGGTTCAACAAGGAGCAACAGCGAGCAGTGTTGAAAATTGGAATGCCTTGGTGGTGCAAACGGAGAAACTAAGATAATATACAAGCTCGCAAAGACACAATGGTATCCAATATCAAGTGTCACTGTAGTGCCATAACTGCCACACGTGCTCTCAATATCTTATTTGTTATATTTATTATTTGTTATTGTATATAAAGTAAAACTAGTTCACGCGGTGTAAACATACCCAGTAAAATTGCCAGCTAAGACATTTTTCGGATCGAGGCCGACTTCATCCAATTAGTGTAAATACCTAAGTACCGACCTAGTCAACATTATATAAGGCGGTAACTAGGTCACCCAACAGAATTCATTCCAAGACATTCGCACATACTGCATGTCTGCAGTCTGTGCTGTGTCATTATTTAATCCAATGTCAATACCGAATAAACGTTATTAATTGTTCCTGGCGAGTTTCATTCGAATGCCATTACGTCATTACATGGCGATCCTGCCACTACGTTGTGGAAATATGGCAATGTAGGGCGAACAGATGGAAAAGGAGATAATATTCATGTAAGTGTTGGCTACTACTATCTAATAATGGGGCAGTCCGAATCAAAGGAGCTGGAACAAACCGAGAACGGCGCGGTCAATGCGAACTTCATAGCCCAATGCGAACTTCATAGTCCAGGAACGAACATTGGACGTGGGCATAATGATGGCAATTATTATTGCACTGATGATCCTCCAGTTTTTGATGAAACTATAAAAAATCCACAGAGGCCACTTAAAAAGGAACGTGAAGCGGAATATGGCAGCATCCATGGCGTCCATGTCCCAGGTGTAAGTCGCCGTTCCGGTGGAATATAGACGTAACTGCAACTTTTTCAGAAAATCATTTGTTGGTTGATACGTATGCAGAACAATACGATTTATTAGCTGAAACAGAGCCATAAATGTAGTTCCAATATTAGCCGCTAGATGGTAGTTGCGTCCTTGTGCGACGCTCATCACATCCGTTATTAATCCGCGACAACACGGACGCATTAGTCAGTTGTTTCACAGTTGTTAGTTAGAACGTACACGTTTTTAGTGCAACATCGCCGTAAGTGCTATTCTGGACCTATTATTAAATTTTGTGTTCTCTATTTTTAGAAGGAGAAAGACGTAAGTATACTTTGTGCCTATTTAGAAATTAAAATTGTAGAAATTATTGTTTTGGCTGAGTAGAACAAAGGCTTAATTGTACTTTACGCTCATGTTTCTCAAAAAATCTACGAAAAATTAATATCACATGGACGTAATTGTACATTATGTCTTTATACCTCCAAATACTTATGCTTTATTACAGCATAAATGTTTTTTGTGACTTTTTACATCCAAATGTGCTTGAAACTTGGTCTGAGCTGTAGTGCACACTAAAGTCATAAATTAATAAATTCTCAATTATTTAACTGTAGGTCCTTTCACACTTCACATGCATTATTTCCTGAAACAGATTTCTCTTCTTGTTGCAGCAAAATGAGTTCTAGGACTCATTAATAAATGTTCTAGACGCACCAAATTAAATGTGAAGTATTTATCTAATGTTGATTACTCCCTCAATTCTCCTTTGATTTCAGATGAGATAGAAGAATTTCTCTCTTATGCACAAGGTCGTCCTTACCGGAGATCTTGGAGCATTGGGCTTTGGCAACGCAGGAGAACCGCTATAGCCTTATTCGGCTTCAATTACAATAGTACTGTCCCTCCAGCCAAGTTTCACGGATGGTTTGCAGCAAAGAATTTAACCCGAGCACATTCAGTCAGCAAAATTTCGAGTCTACTCCAAACAACCCAACATGATTCTGATGAAACATTCGATGTCTTAAAATCCTTTGTAAAAGTGCGAAAAATGTAAAAATGATTGGTGCGTCTCCTGATGTATTATCGAATGAAGTTAATGTACTGTCGAATACTCATCCTACATTATCTAATACATTTGCAGAGAACCATAATGGGGAACTATCTAGACATGACTTACAGCTAAGTGGTTTGTCCGATCTCCCAAGCAATTCTGTCTCAACTGGAGATTCATTTTTGCCAGACGAATCAAGTAATATCGCAATTTGTACTCCTATTGTATGCAAATTAAAAAATATATCTGTACTAGATACAAATGATAAGAGTGAAATCTCTAACTTCTCAGATCGGAAAATGATTCAAAGCACTTCTAGCAAAAGCCCCCTTAAAGAAAATCAAGCATTCAATATACCTACAGTCTATCCTGCTGAAATTTCTAGTCATCATTCCACACCTAAAGTTTCAGATAAACATAACTATCTAGTCGAAAACCAAGGTAGCACAAGAATGAAAATTAGAAAAGTAAACCAGAGTTACAAAGATTTCAGTCACTCAGAAGAAGAGGAACCTTTTTCTGCAGGATCGAGTGATGACTATCAACCTGATGATGAAGATTCTTCATCAAGCGAAACATCAGACAACATTGAAAATACTTCTATTAACAATGATACTAATCAGAATGAAGAACTTTTAAATGCTCCATTAAAGAAAGGGAAAAAAAGAGTTAGAGATTAGGACAATTGGAAACAAGTGAAAGCCAAGAGATTTAGAAATTTAGGCAAAGAGTATACTTCAAGAACTGGAAAGATAGTCCAAGCCAGAAACATGAAACCTGCTTGTACTGACAAATGTGTTCTTTCCTGCTCAAAAAAAATTTCTGAAGAATTTCGTACCCGTTTATTTAATGACTATTGGGGCTTAGGATGTTTACAGCGTCAACGGGATTTCCTTGGTTCATGTGTGGAGAAATTAACTTTGAAATATAGACGAGTGTCATCTGCACGTCCAAGGAAACCAAACTGTGCATTCTATATCCATGACAATGGGAAAAAGATCAGAGTATGTAAGACCTTCCTGATCAACACATTGAGTATATCAGAAAAGGTAGCGAGAACTGTGATTCTATCAAAAGTTTCCGAACGGGGAATTATCGCAGAAGATCGGCGAAGAAAACACGAAAACCATAAGAAAATTGATGAAGAAATGCTAAATTCTGTACTTGATCATATCAACTCGATTCCCCGAATCGAGAGTCATTATGTTCGTAAAGAAACAAATCGAGAGTTCATAGATGGCAGACTCACAATTGCGGAAATGCATAGGAATTATTGTGAGAAAAGGTCTGCTGCTAAACAAATACCAGTCACATACGATTATTACTCAAAAATCTTCAACACAAAGTTTAATATTGGCTTCTTTGTCCCAAAGAAAGACCAGTGCGATCTTTGTGAATCGTATAAGAATTCATCGGAGAATGAGAAGAAAGAAATCGAAAGGAAGTATTTCCAACATCTGGAAGAGAAGAATTTAAGTCGTGAAGAAAAAGAAAGAGACAAGAAAAAAGGAGAAGCGGGGGAAATTTCCTTGGCTATTTATGATTTACAGGCAGTGCTGCCTGTACCAGTAGGGTACACCTCAGCTTTCTTCTATAAATCGCGCTTAAACTGCTATAACTTTACTGTGAGTTAAATTTTTCGTGTGTCAGCATATTGTTTACACCTTTTTTTTTAGATAACGGAAATAACAACGAGTTCAACAAAGTCATTTTTTTGGCATGAAGTTTTCGGTAATAGAGGTGCTATTGAAATAGGGACCTGCGTTTTGCTTTATCTACAAGAACTGTCGCAAAACCAACCCGGAATAGACGTAATTTTCTACTCCGACAACTGCATGGGACAACAAAAGAACAGGTGAGCTTTATTAAAATGGTTAAAGTTACAATTGTTTTCATCTTCACTCATTTTTTCCTCTTCAGGTTTCTCATTGCAGCGTATCTGTATGCGGTAGAGCGCTTTGAAATCGGCTCAATCATACACAAATTTCTGGTACGGGGGCACACTCAGAACGAAGCAGATGCAGTGCACAGCGTTATCGAAAAAAAAATTTCCTTAGCCAAGAAATCTGGACCTCTCTATGTTCCGGAGCAATATGTCACGATTATTCGGACAGCAAAGAAAAAAGGAAATAAGATAGATGTTAAGGAGATGAGTTTTGAGGACTTTCTTGACATTAAGAGGTTAGCTGACGAAATGGGACTTACCATCAATAAAAATACCACAGGAGAGAACTTTAAAATTAATGAAGTTAGACTCTTGCAGTTCATAAAAGGAAAGGAAGAATTTTATTATAAGACAAGCTACAGACAGGAAGAATGGCTTCGGGTGGATTATAGACCAAGACAAAGATCAAAGAAGCACACAAAAGATGTGGTTATAAAAAATGCCTACAGCAAACCGTTTCAGTTATCTGAAAATAAAAAAAAGGGTTTACAGAGTCTATTCAAGGATAATCTTATTCCAGCATTCTACAAAAATTATTATGAAGCTATGTTACATTAAATCCAAACAACTGTTTTGCTTTTCTGTACAATGTCAAAAGTTTTGTTTTATTACTATCTTTGCGTATTTCGTACCTAGTTAATTTCAGTTAATTTATTCGCTGTTACACACGGTATTGGTTGATACTACGTACTCATGTATAAGTGCCTGATAAGGCACTCATACATACTACGTACTCATGTATAAGTGCCTGATACTACGTACTCATGTATAAGTGCCTGGAAATATTTTCAATAATACATAATAGTTGTGTTTTGTAGTTGCCATTATTGATCTCAGGATATAATTTTAATTTAGATGAGTCTGTGTATTTGATAAAGAAGTTCAATAAAAATGGACATAAATGTAATATAGTATTTTTTTTTCGGAAGAACAAAGACATAATATCAAATATCTTTTTTAATTTCAATGACAGGAAAAATATTTTTATGACATATTATAATATGCATTTTTTATAGCATGCTACTATATTTTCATATTGTTGGATATATTGGGGTATTCACAACAATAAAGTTTAAAAACACGCTATCGTTTTTAGTGTCTCCTGTAAAATTCACTAATTTGCAGTTACGTCGATACTGCATGTCTGCAGTCTGTGCTGTGTCATTATTTAATCCAATGTCAATACCGAATAAACGTTATTAATTGTTCCTGGCGAGTTTCATTCGAATGCCATTACGGCATTACATCACCATTGCGGTCATATGAAAATGGATTGTTTTCATTACAAAAAGGATTTTCAATATAAAAATATAGAAAGAAAAGAATGGTCAAAACTGTCCAACTAACCGAACCATCAATATCAAACGACAAAAATTTTGGTTTCGCATTGCATTCATGGTTGAAGACTATCAGTGTGAAGAGTATCAGCTTTATTTTGGACTCTGGAGCATCTGATCATATTATCAACAGAGATGACCTATTTTCTAGTTTCATCTAACTGAAGATTCCACTGAAACTTTCAATTGCAAAAAATGGAACCTTTATTACCGCAACAAAGAAGGGTGCAAATGTATCGAGTAATGTGGGAATATCAGGAGTTAGACGATGTCCTTTACTGTCCATATGTAGCACATAATTTATTGTTTGTGCGAAGGATGCAGCAGGCTGGACTGACCATAGTTTTTAATCAAAAAGGTGTAGAGGTAACCAAAATGGAAAAATTATATTGCATAAGTATATAATGGCATATGTCAGAAATATAAACTATGACATCAACGCTTAGGTCACATTGACAAATCAAAACTTATAGAATTAAAAAATAAACATATGATCGAAGATATAGGTCAAATCGATCATACTACCAACTGATAATTTATGTGAAGGGTGTATAGATGGTAAACAACAACGAATGCCATTTGCAGAAGTCTAAAATAAGACTCATATAAATAGGCCATTGTTTATTTTTCATTCTGACGTTTACTCCAATTCCTCCATCAACAATTAATAACAAAAATTATTTTGTAATTTTTGTTGATGAATACACTCACTACTGTGACTTTACGATTTAATTACAAATAAATCAAATGTTTTTGCAGTTTTTCAAGATTACATTGCTAAATATGAAGCTCACTTCAATTTGAAACTATCTAATTTGTAGTGTTATAATGGAGGGGAATATTTATCGAAAGATATTAAAGATTTTTTATGCAAAAAGGCATTAGCTATCATTTGACAGTTCCAGGAACCCACCCCACAATTAATTGGTGTATCAGAGCGTATGATAAGGACATTAACTGAAAAAGCTCGTGTAATGCTAAACTGTGCTGGTTTAGAAAAGTTGTACTGGGGTGAAGCAGTTCTTACTGCCACTTTTCTAATAAATTTATCCCCAACTAAATCTCCGAAACAAAGCAAAGCACCATACGAATTATGGCACAATAAAAAACCTAAATTAGGGTAAGTCCGGGAGAGATGCGCTCGCGGTAGAGATGCCGATTACGCGTAGTTCAGAAAGCAGCCAGCCGTTTTATCAGTGGTTTACAAAGGGACTCCTTCCTTTTATTAACAACCTAAGGTAGTGGTGGGAATTCTAGTTCCTTTGCGGGAACTAGTTCACTCGATCTCGTCCACCAAAAGGAATAGTTCATGGAACTAGTTCTTTAGTTCACATGCTCCATTGAACAGAAACCACGGTTCTGCAATGAAAACAAATAAAGTCTCACCTTGTTTTTGGACAACTAGCATATCCACGTATGGATAATCTAGATAATACGAGTACATAAGAATTGAAATGTTATTGTTATTATTATGTACTATATAAATAAAAAACAGAAAGTAGGTATACTAGTATATTATATATGAAACACACCTAATAGGAAACTAAAACAAGCAAAATAAAACATCCATACATATACCTATAAAATATACAGTAAAATAAAATTAATTAAAAGTTGCTATTTAGAAATAATATTTGCGATACTTTCTTAGATTTTAGTTGTAAACGTTTTTCTGTTATTATTTGCCCCGCTTTAGAAAAAATTCGTTCGCAGGGAACTGAGGTTGCAGGAATACATAGACGTTTTTTAATAAACTTGTATAGTGTTGGATATACGTGGCGACGTCCAAACCACCATTCTAAGGGATTTTCATTGCGGTTAATAAGAGGTTCGCCCAAGTAGCGATCGAATTCTATTGTAACCGCCGCGCGGTAGAATTTTTTTCCTGAATAAGGTTGCTAACAGTGAGCGTTGTCGAAAACGGACCACATTGGCGTTGATGCTTCTGGTAATGTTGGCTGATGCGCAGGTTGGGGTTGTACTACAGTCTCAGATGAACTAGGAGTGGCAGTATAAGAGGCGAGTTTCTTTCTTAACATTGTAACGGTTACGTTATATTTTCGTTCATCCTTGAATCCATATTTTTTGAATCTTGGATCCAGTACTGTTGATATATATATATAATATGTCTATATTCTCAACATTACCAAATCTTTTAAAACAATTTTGACGGAAAACTTCTAGAACAGCTTTTAGTTCCGGTTCTGTGCCCTCTTGCGTACAATGGGTTTGAAAGTGTTGATATATTGCGTGTACGAATATTAAAATTTTTGAAATGGAAATGAAAAATTTTTTTCGGCACTAATTTCCCGTGTAATGTCTTCTGTGTAATATATTCACCAATTTGTCTAATATAACCCACTCTGTAGCATTTAGTGTGTTTAAGTCTGTATTTTCCAGGGCTAATGTGGAAATTAATGCGTCTTTTATTGTTACAGCTCTTTCCATCATATCTAATGTCGAATTCCATCGGGTTACCACATCTTGTTTTAATTTAATAAAGTCCTGGTAACCCCAAGGAACTGCTATTTGTTTTAATCCATTTTGCACTAAAAGGTTAATAGAGTGAGCAAAACAACCTCTTGATTTCCAACCATTATTACTCACAGCTGCAAGAATATTAGCTGCGTGGTCACTAACAATACAAGCAATCTTGTTTTCTGTTTGAAATTCGTAAAATTTTGATGCAAGTAAGGCTCTTAAGTTTTCCGCGCTGTGTTTATCACCATAAGAAAAACAGTCAATTAAATGGGATTTCAATATCAGGGACTCATTATTGTGAAATAAATAATGAACTGTTAATGCTGTAAAAGTTTCGTTATTTATCGATGTCCATGAATCAGTAGTGATGCTAATAAAATCAACTGAATCGAGATCCGCTTGAATTTTTTCTCTGGTTTTTTCATAAATTTGCAGCATTAACCCTTCACTTAACGTTTTTCTGGAAGGTACTTTATAACCCGGTATTGCTATTTTCATTAATTTTATAAATTCTGGGTCTTCCACTATAGAAAAAGGATAGTATCTTTTTACGATCATTCGTAGTAATTGGCTGTCCAGTTCTTTGCTTTTAGATATAGGTACGGGCTTAGTATCTCGCAAAAATGAGGATATATCTGTTTGAAATGGAGACACTTTGAATTATTTCGGCTGATTACTGCTTCTTGTGCTTGGTTCTGCAATTTTTTTTACTAATATCCGTTTTTAACCCTAGAATACTGGACATTCGTAAAATTTACGACGCGAGCTTAAAGTCGTTAAAGTTCGAATACTTCCGGGCTATGCATCGCCGCGTGTCTCTAGCTATTTTCCTAATTAGTCCACAGCTAGCCAATGGTGCATTCGGTTGTCGCATTTTTTACCGCTAAGTGACATATTTCGCGGGCTCGTCGTAAATTTAACGAAAGTCCAGTGTTTACGTTAGTTTTTATTGTAATAATTATTGTGACTAGTGCGTCGATAAATTGGGCTAGTTGTTATCTTTTTGAGAGGTAAGGCACATTTTTGATATTTTGATACTTAGATAATTGTTTTTTTGTTAAGATGGCGCGTAAACCCTTAACACAAAAGGAAATAGAGGCCGAAATTCAGCGTATAATGGCTGATGAAGACTCAGAACCCGATCCTTTTGAAGACAGTGGAAGTGATTGGGAAGAGAACCATGTAGAATTCGAAGCGGAAAGTTCAGATGATGAATGTGATGACGATATGTTTTTACCACAGCCCCCACCCAACGTCAATCAGTCCAATCAATTCGAAGATTCTTCAACTGCCGAAGAAAAACATTTAGTAGAAAAAAATGGCGATCACATTGAAGAGGAATTTCATACCAACGAGGATCAGTCCAGTCTCCCTGACTACTGCCTACCTGCTGAAAGTGATAAATCAGAGAGGAATATAGCAAATAGCCCTTTTTTATCTAGCTATATAATAAAGCCCAACAACACCAGTTTGAAAGGAAAAAATGGTCATAAATGGTCAACGGTATTACCTTCCAAGCGTGGAAAAACCAAAGCAAGAAATATTATTCATTTTGTACCAGGTCCTAAAGGGGATGCTAAAAAGTGTTCAACTTTAGATGAATTTTTCTTACACTTTTTTTCTAATGAAATACTACATACCATACTTTTGCATACAAATGCCGAAATTCTTAGACAAGCACAAAAATATAAAAGCAATGCCAATGTATCGCAAACGACAAAAAACGAGATAAAGGCCCTTTTTGCAATTTTGATAAGGGCGGCAGCGAACAAAGATAATCATTTGTCTGCAAAATATATGTTTAACACCAAATTATCAGGAACATTTTATAAAGCCTGTATGAGTGGTGAGCGCTTTTCGTTCCTAATAAATTGTCTTAGGTTTGATGACAAAGAAACCAGATCGGAAAGAAGAAATGTGGATTCGTTCGCACCGATCCGTGAAATATGGGATATTTTTATTGCGATATGTAGAGACTCCTACACACCTTCTTCTTACTTGACTATTGACGAACAGCTGGTTGGATTTCGCGGACGTTGTCCCTTTCGTATGTATATACCGAGTAAGCCGTCCAAATATGGAATAGAAATAATCATGGTTTGCGATTCGTCTTCGAAATACATGTTAGATGCCAGCCCCTATTTAGGAAAAAACACAAAAACAAATGGATTGCCATTGGCAACGTATTTTGTACAAGAGCTTACTAAATCTGTCCATGGTAGTAATAGAAATATTACCATGGATAACTGGTTTACATCAGTAAGTTTGGCTGATGATTTACTGAAAGATCCCTATAAACTTACTCTGATAGGGACCGTCCGTAAAAACAAAAAGGAAATTCCCAAGGAACTGTTACATGTTAAAGGTAGAAATCCTAATACGTCTATGTTTTGTCACGATCAGATGAAAACCATGGTATCGTACATGCCAAAAAAGAACAAAATTGTGTTACTTTTATCTACTCTTCACGAAGGGGCTGAAATATTAGCCACAGGAAAACCTGCAATTATAAAGAATTATAATGAAACAAAGGGAGGAGTAGACACTTTCGACCAGATGTGTTCTAATATGAATTCTGGTCGAAAAACTCGAAGGTGGCCTATGGTCATATTTTATGACATGGTAAATATTGCAAGCATAAATTCTTACGTACTTTATAATTCAAAATTACTGAAACTAAACAAAAAACCATTGAATAGGTATCAATATATGATTGAAGTAAGCCAATGTCTTGCGGAACCATGGTTGAAAGAGAGGCTCAACAATAAAACTTTGCGGCGTAATATTCGGCAAGATATTGGTAATATCCTAAATATTTCTTTGGAAAGTGTGACACCAGAGTATCAAAATAAAAAGCGAAAAATTTGTTTTTACTGCCCCAGTAATAAAAGACGCATGACCACCACATACTGTAACCAGTGCGAGCAAGCCATATGTGGTGAACACCGAGGAAATATATGTACTGTATGTGCAACTGTTTAAGACTTTACTTCTTAAAAATATTTTTTTACAAGCTCAATAGTATACTGTATTTTGAAAAATTTTTGTAGATTTTTCTGTAATAAAATCTTTTTCTAAATTTGGTGTTTTATTAAACGTCGTAAATTATACGATACTCCAGTATTAACGTATATTTAAAATAGTCCAGTATTCTAGGGTTAAAAACACTTTTTAAACACTAAATTTGCGACAAAAACCAAATGAAACGCCTTATCAATTCCATGAACGGGTACTACATTTGCTTAATACAATTTGTAATTACGTTGATTTAAAATGTGTAGAAGCCGAAAAAAAATCAAAACGCGACTTTTTCACTAAACAGGCTTTAAAAACATTTGTAGCTGGATTA
>CAXKVY010005023.1:0-25956 GCA_964058915.1 Tetropium fuscum
ATGTCGTAAACGAGGAATCGTGACGGTTAGACGGTTAAAACTCACAGTTCACAGAACGTTTAACCTGGTTTAACTTCAAATTATTACTCGCTTTCGTCGTCTCTTCAATCTATCTTCACGATTAGAATCGTTGGACTTTCTCTTGGTACTTGCAAGTGATCTTTTTACTGGCAAATTTTGGGAAGGTACAGCGTGTCGCTTAAGCTTAGGTCGTTTTAAGTCCACATCTAAAACAAAAATAGATTGTGTTGTTACGCTTTTCGCGGTTTTTTACTTAATCTAACCTCAATAAATATCCCTTACCTTTTTAACAGTAATCTTCTGTTTTAAAATGATTGACTCGCTTTCCTGGGGGTCGAAAATGTTTCGCAAAAAAACACAGCCAACAGTAAAACTAAAGAGCACAGCTAAAGAGTAATAAAACCACAGTAACCACAAGAGTAATGTCGTAAACGAGGAATCGTGACTGTTAGACGGTTAAAACTCACAGCTCACAGAACGTTTAACCTGGTTTAACTTCAAATTATTACTCGCTTTCCTCGGTTCGAATTTATTCCGCAAGGGGGCGTACTCATTTCTGGATTCGGCAATGACAAAGTTTATATTGTATATTATAAATGAATAAAATATCTTTTAAACTAGCCCCAGTATGTTTAAAATTCCGTTAACCCAAACCAGAGCTAGTCTTGTTTTAAGAAAAGCAAGTTAATCGATTTTAACCTCTTGTCCATAATTCTTATTAATTTAGGTTCTAATTCGCCGGACTATATTGACATGATCTTTGTGAGAGAGTCTTTCATACCCGTCGAACACGCCCAAGCAACTCGAATGAAAAATAAACAGAATGATAAACAGGATGCAGGGCGGTTGATGTCCTTGTCATGAGCAGTGAGAAGGGCTTTATATTTATATATAGCAGCACGAACTTTTCAAATCACATAATCATGTCTGATGCTAATTGCTTGATTATATTCAGTTAAAATTTCGTATTATATATTTATGTTGATCTATTACAAAGTCAATATTGGATCAGAACGTAATATAGCATTATTTGTTGTGGTATTTCCGCAACATAGCTTGTCAAACTAGCATAATACTAATATATATTCGTATTTGGAAATCCACATAATATATGGCTACTCTTAACTCTGTTATACATTAATTTTATATAAATAATAAATCTAATTAATATTTCTCAAATATAGCCAATTGTGCCAATAGAAAAAGGTATTTTAAGTTTATTGGTTGTCAATACATAACTATTCAAACAAATCTATGTAACCATGATGCTATTATATTTCTTCAATACCATTCCTAAACTATATATCGATATCATCATATAGATGATGATATCGTCTATATATCGTCCTTCAATAATATCATCTTCTGCAATATTGGGTACTTGCATATTATCACAATAAAATCCTCATCCATTATTTGCAAAATATGTAACAAGTAATTTATAATTTTCTGTAGCCACAGTTTCCATGGCAACGTTTGCAACCACAAGCCACTTTTTTAGCAAAATATCTGACGCAGGAGGTGCTGTTGTGCCAATCGCAATTAATCCATATTTATAATTTTTCGCACTCCAGTTCAGACTGTTTGAGCGGCTCTATTTGGGTCAATTTTTAACCCAAAAAAAATTTAGGCCCAGAATGTTGAATGAAATTTTGTCTACTTGTTTTCTATAAAGTAATGCATGTACCCATCTAAAGTTATAGACAGAAAAAAAACTAATAAAATCGAAATTTTGGCGTTTTTTTCTATTTGTTTCAACATTTTCGGCATTATAAAACGTTTTAAAATTTCTTAAATAACAATTGATGGGAGAGGTGGACGATTGATTGATTGGGAGAGAAAAAAGATTGCATAATATGAGAATAAAACAGTAAAAACATCATAATGCGCGATAGACTCTTTACTATCGCGCATAATATTTATTCATCCTGAAATTTATTGGCGTAAGACAAGGAATTTGGAATTTGTTATGTTCTGTTGGGTAAGTATTTAAGTATTTGAAATTTTACTACGCATAGTAAATATTAACACTAAACTAACCAATGCATAATTAGCTAATTCAGATTCAGAGTTTAAACAACAGGAAATTATGGCATTGTACCTACGTATAATATGGAATATAGATACTGATCCTATTATGGAATATTTCAAAGTAGTAAGTAATTATTAAGGTAATATTTTTTTTATAATCGAATGTAAAATGTGGAACCTTGATTAGGAGTACTTACATCAAATCCCCGAATCTTCGCAAATTTATTTGTTAATGAGAACGTCAAATTTGACTCGGTTTTTGAAAAATATATTTGTTATTTAAAAATATAGTTGTTATATATATCTGGATTGGGGATCCTATATATTAAAAGTATCATTGCCCACTTGTATTATTGCATTATAATACTCTTTCTTTTATAAAATGTACCGTTTAGTACTTTACTTTTACCCTTACCAGTACTAAAAATTGTGCTTATATCTATCACGGATATAAGTGAAGTAATATGATCTAATATAAATGAGAAGTGAACCGGATAATTTACCGATTTTCCTCTGCATAGATGATAATATGGTCACTGGGCCTCACATAGTAAAACCGCAACCCATGTAAGTGGAAAACCATGCACGTGATGCACTTATTATAACGTAACCATATTTAAATTAAAATACGTGATTCAGTCACACTTATTTTGGATAAACGGTGCACAGGAACTTTAATGTTATTATTGGGGATAATATAACTTGTGTTATCATTATCACCGATTATTAGTCATAACACGTGTCATATTTGTTGAGTGAATATTATAATGAGCTTTAACAGAAAAATGTTTTTTTAAAAGTAAACGAATGTACAGTTTTGAAATATTAAAACACTATTAGATGTTTCAATCCCTCTCATCTTATTAGTATTTCATAATGTGTTGATTGCATGTTTAAATAAGACTTTGAGGATTTCGAGTTATTGTGATCTTCATAACTTGTTGCTCTGGTATAGGCGTTCGCCAAATGGGTTACAGCTGTTGATCTATAAGAATGATTTATCACTTTTTTGTAGGCGATATCAATTCCCACTTTTTGAGCGGTTTCCTTGGTCCATTTGGAGATAGTATTAATACATACGGGGATGTTTTTATACCATGCTGTAATACTTCCTAATCTCCAATTTTTCTTTGGTGTCAGGAAAAACCTATCGGTCGTTACATTATCTGATCGGTTTACCGTTGTACCGATCGTTTTCAGAAACAATCGAACTGGTCACAGATCAGGAACTACTGTATAAAGGTATTAACCATTTACTGTCACAGCAAGTTTTGTCCCCTCCTTGACTCGTTTTGTTAAATACTGGATTGTATTCAATACGGTTAGTGAAGTTTCCAGAATAATCAGCATCTTTCTTGTATTTTCTGCAGTTGCTTTCCTTTACAATCGCGAGCTACCCTTGCTTCTTTAAATTCCATGTCAGTAAATGGATTGCACTTGATATATTATATTCAGTGAATAATTTTTCTTGTATTATCTTGGCTGCGCAGTTCCCTAAAGTTTTGAAAACGTACTTCTATATTCTTAATATTAATGAAATTTATGGAATCTTAGTCTCGTGCGTGAAGAATGAATATTTTCATTCTTATTGAAACGCAAAATTCCATAGATTGGTTAAACTGAGATTCTCTATTAATTTTGGTATTTTTTGGTGTTTGGTTCTCAATTAACTTTCGAATCTCTTCTTCGCTAGCATCTCCCCATCGACGGTGATCTACTGCGTTGAAACATTATCGGCTTAACGCCACTATTTTTTGATTTCGACGCGTCTATTAGCCAATTGAACGACCTGTCAAAATTCAAAATCAATATGGCTCGGAGGGCGAGCAGTTATGTTAACATTGAGAATGCATTTAAATCAGCATTCCTTTGCCCTCGACGCCATATTAAATTCCTATTTTGGCACGTGGTTTGGATTGCCTTGTTGAAACTTTCTGTCACTTTTACAGTAAATTATTTTATTGATTTAACAGGTGACAGTCAACATGCAATTGACTGTCACCTGTTAACCTGCAGTTTTGCGGTTTTGTTTTGATTTTAACCAATGAAATTAATCAAAAATATACCATATGACATATGGATTATATTGATATATAATAAAACAGTGCTCTGGATTTTGCCGACAATATTTTTCATTCCGAATACGAGTTGCTGCTGTGACAAAAATAATTACGAACGCGAATTGCGAGTAATTATTTTCCGAAAACAGCAGCAACGAGTAATGAATGAATGACAAATATTGAATCAAAACTGAGAGCACGAGTTGTATTCGGAGGACAATTCAATGAAACAAGAATGTTCATTTTGAAAGAATATCAAATATAGTATTTGACGTTTATCTGACAATTTAATTTCTTGTAGTGCGCTTCGTGTAATTTTCAAAATGAACCGGTTTGGTAACAACGATTTAAGTACTACAATTCTCGAAGGAGTAGCAAATTCAACAAGTAATACAAAAAGATGCCATTAGTCAAATTAGAACCATTTGATTGTTCTTTAAAAATAAAATACATAGTTTTTTTTGACGTGTATTTGACATAAATATTGTCGCTGTTGCCTCTCATTTGGCGTAAATATTGTCAGTGTAATATGCTATTGCATAGGCTAAATTACATTGGCAAAAAGCGTTGAGTTGAACTGTCCCTATAATATTCGTCTTTCAAGTGTAATAATTAAAGGTAATTTTTTTTAAAGATGAGACGTGTAGTAAAAATTAGGATTTATTCAATTTAATTTTCATAATGTTATATTTTTATATAAAATATTCTGACGGATTCTAAAAAGATAACTGAATATATAGCTATATATAAACTAACTGGAAAATTATGTCTTCTCCGTTTTTCATTTATTATTCATTAAACCTGCCATTGATAAAATCTTAGAACACTGAATATTCATCTACACGTTATCGATACTACTCTAGTCGGCCCTTTCAAGAGGAACAATAGGAGTGTAGGGGCTCATTCAATTGTGCACGGAAGAAAATACAATACCTACAGGCATTCAAAAACAAATAATGTATTTTGAATATTAAAAGAGGGGGAACCGAATTTACTCCTTGAGATATTAAAGAGCTCATTGAGGTAGATTGCTTTAGTATATAAAAAAAGTAATGTCATCATTCTTGCCACGCGTTTAAATAGTATATATGTAAAATACATGGATCGAAAAAATACCCAGCTGAGATGCGCCCTGAAGTTGGTAATAGTATTTATTATCTCTGGTAATTTTATGTTTTCTCAGCATTATAACAAAATGAGCGTTGGAAATGACAAGTTGTGGTATAGCCTACTTGGTTACGTGATAATCTGAATATTTTCTATGTCCTTTCCTATCGATCAGACAAATGACTTCTTAAAAAAGAAGCTGACTTAGGGCTAAGATCAACATAGCGGAGCTTGTTGCATATAGGTAAGGCGTTTATTTTTATAATTTTGACATCTAAAATAACAATTTTTTCAATACCACTTTTGCCGAATGAATTAAATTTCCTGAGCGAACTTTCATAAGACTCGATATATAAATACTCAACTTTGAGATCAATTTTCTCCCAAACGACGTACATGAGATAAAAAAAATGGTGGGTATATAGGTGTATAATACATGAACGAACAATCCCAACGAAATTTCATATCTTTTTCTTAACTCTCTCTTGGCTGAAGAAACTCTTTAATAATGTGCTAACGATTTTTAAATATTCATAGTTTTGAAATAAAATAAAATATCTTGTAACATATTATGATGGACCATTTTGTATAACTAGGTATGTCACATACTGTCTAACCCATCTACACTTTACTCAAAATAAAGTTTTTCGTAACTGCTCTCATAAATAGGTATTATTTATATGCGGATATACACGGTCTTCGGAAAATTCTGATAATTTACAACTATGTATCTATTGTTAAGCAATACTGGTGTGGTTAGAGATTTAAAGGTTTTACCTATGTGATTTTTTTGCAGGTTGACAATATGATGTCCTGTTCGCTCCCTATCGTACCAGTGATCCAATCTCTTCCGTCTATAACGACAAGCCAGGATTTTCCTATACAATTTGGAATTAAGGTAATATTTACTTATCAAAATCTACCAATCTATGTGGAAGCTCAGTGAAAATGCAAATTATTGTTCTGGTAAAAACTCGTTCCTTCCTGGGTTCCGGAATAATACGCTACAGTATACCTAAGACCATGAAACTAATATAGTCTACATATTAGAAATAAGAATGTTATAAACACAGACAGCCAACTTCGCGTTTAAGTTTTGTGGCTCTCTTACACGGTACCGCGACCGTATTTTCCCGAGCGCCAGCCTGTGCTGTGCAGGCACCACTTTTCCCTACAAGCGGTACTGTAGGATCCCTAGATAACTGCAATGGAGAAGGCGGTATGTCTAGGGGTCACATGATGCACATGAAAGAGAAAGCTCTACCTCCCATAGTAAGATAACTTTTTTATTACATCCAGTTTCATCTTTCTATCTAGATCTGACTAATTTACTTCTTTAAGTTTTCTGCTAGAAATACTGCGTAGTAGCGGTTTAATAGTAGTAGCGAATAGTGATCGCTATAGTAGTAGCGGTTATATCAGTAGCAGAAAACGTCAAAAATAGCAGTAGCGGATAATAGCGTTTTTGGCGGTAGCCGATGATAGCGCAGTTTTGACAGTAGCTGATAATAGCGGTGCATATGGAAGTTAGTTTTAATTATGACGGTCCAGAAGGGAGGAAGCGACCATAATGTAAAGGTAGTTAAAGTCGATCACTCCAGGAACTCCAGGAATACTTTATTTTGACGGTTTGCTAATGCAAGGACTAGTTTTACCAGGTCGCGAGAGTGAGTAATATTTTAATTCTAGGCGATACAAAATGCCGAACCCAGGATAAGGTGGTTTTCTGGACGATACAAAATGCCGCACCCAGGGAAAGAGAATACTAGGAATACTTAATGTGTGTTCGTATCGTGAGTTTGCCTCGTATCGTGAGTTTGCCGTTATTTATCTTTAGTGGTCGACTTACTTCCTCCTATCACAATTTTTACAAAACAAGTGTGTGGTGCCCACATTGCAAAATAATCTTCTAAGTCGTGAGACATGTTTTTGCAACAATTTTCATTAAAATTTTTGAATTTATAAAAACACGTATCTATATGGTAAACTAGATTTGACGATACTAAATCTGATTTGACAGCAATATTTTTGACATCAACACCAACCCATAAAAATTAATTAACTAATATGCATAATTTCTCAAGAGAATCTATTAGTCTATTCATTGTCAACAATATTTTGCAGAAAAAATAAGGTTACTAAAAATAGAATGTCAAATATCGAAATAGATTTTCTATCGTTAAATTTACTATAAAAAGGATAATATTACTTGCAACACTTTGGCACTTGTTCACGGCTTCTCACTGTTTCACTATTCCTCTTCGGCTCAACTGGTAGGTATCGGTCGCGGATAGCAACTGTATTTCATTCGGTTCTTAATTCATCCTTTGGAGCATGTCCGCTGTCTTATTACAATCGGGTGCCCCTATCGGGATGCTTATTCGAGCGTATTTTCCTGGAAGGGAATTGTTTTCTGTTATAGTCTAAACAGGACTGAGTTACAACAACATGACAATACTTGCCTAAAAAGAAATGGATTTGTATGACCAATATGGACTTAATAATAAGGATAGTTTAAAATATATCGTATAGCTAGCATATCAAGTAGCGCGAAATTTTCACATAGTTACTACATAGTTTATCGCTCATAATTAGTTCCCTGAGAGCTCAGAGTCCAAAAAATTATTAAGTGATTATCTTGTGATTATATAAACGTGAGAGGAAAATGACAACTTACGCTTTCCTGTAACAGATTTCGTTTTTTAACTTATAACCGTATGTTAACCATTGCTGATCATTAATTTATATTGTGTGTCTTTGCTATTAGTGACCATAATCATTAATAAATAGTTTGGCTGTTGATAAGTAGTTGATAAGATCAATAGATCGGGGCCTTGTATTTAGGCAAGTCGGCCTCCGCTCCAAATGTTATAGAAACTATAGCCGGGAAGTTGTACTGAAGTTTTGGAAGTTGGCCCCGGCAAAGGTTAAACAACCACAGCAAGAGTGCCGTTTCTATGTGCCGAGCACATTATATTAGCGCCCCAACCGCGGCATTATTAAATTTAATAATTCCTCATATAACCCTAATGGGGTTTTCCCAGAATTTTTCTTATTTTCCATAGCGCTCTGGATTTTAAATCCGTAGAAATTAATATGATACAAATTGGGGTACAGTAAACGTACCTATTTCGGCGTTAGAATGGTTTGGGGGTTCGCAGATTAACCGAGGATAAATTATCCTTGCCAGGACGCTGTAAGTTATAAAAAAATATCTCAAGTTTGCTAATATAGATTATTTAAGCTTATTTTTATCTATATATAAACAAAAATGTAATAAAGAACAAAATGTCGGTACTTGAATCGTCTAATATTAAACACAGCTTTTAGGCAGTATTATATGAGTAGGTTCCTAATTATAGGTCCCGATATTTATTATCTTAATTCAGTGACGGATCATACCATATAAACGTGGGGGGCAACTTATACCTAGATGCCAGTAATTATAATCTATTTCCAAGATGGCTGGGTTTTTCAGGTTTCAACAGGTTTTTCAGGTGTTTTGCTGACAATATGTGTTTTTTTAATTCGTTAACCTAATATGAGGGGTTGATCGCTGTCGAAAAATGTGTACACCAAAAATACAGTTCCATAAATATACCGAAATTTGCAACAAATTGCAACAATTGCAAAATTGCAGACATTGCAAACATTTGTAAACAATTATTTTAATTTAAATGCAACCGTTAAACGATCGGAAAAGTCAAACCACCAAACTAACTGGCTGACACTAACCAATCAGCGATGAGTCAAAATCTCTGTCCATAACCGACAGCCATTTTTATACCAATGACGTCACTCTGACGCAGTTTTACGTCTCCTGTCTCCTTTCAAATTGCTTTCATTGGTTTATGGAATTGAACCTTTCTTTCCTGTTTATCCTTCTTGGGTATTAGTTGCGTCCCAGTTGTGCTACTATTGTTCTGTGTCTCGTGGCTCGCGCAATAGGCGAGATTGATATGTCTGTGAATAATAAGTCGTGCTAGGCTAAACAAATGATTTCGGGCTTCTGTTCAGCGTTGCCAACCGTACGATGATTATCGTACTTGTACGATTTTTTGACTATTCGTATGTACGATTGTAAACTTATTATCGTACGATTTTGTACGATAATTTCACTGTGTACGATTTTTCGTACGATATTTTAAAATATTTAGACTTGGATCGAAGCCCCACTCGAATACCGACTAGGTGAAAAAAAAAGTGTTGTATATTCTAATCCATTATTTTATTACATTATCGTCGAAAAAATATGATTTCCCACTAATTTTATTTAATAGAACACGAAGTATGTTTTTTGTAGAATATAATATATATGGTGAAACGGTTACGTTATAATTAATTTGATTCCGAAATTCCTCTTCCGGCCGTTGAAGGTATTTGTCATAATGGATTTTAACGGTATGTGGGATATTGACAGGCAGCAAAATCCGAAGGCTAAATCATTTATCCAACTGTATAATCCGGGTCATTCTAAAGCATATTTTGAATACTCATATTAACGTCCATACATTCCCAGTGCGGTTATGGCCACCAGATTGCGTAATTTGTTCAAAGTATACAGAAAGCATATGTTAATGCAGGACGGATATGTTAATGCGTCTCATAGGAGACGCTTATAGATACCTATTTGATTTGTTGCGTGCATAGAGTCCGGCATGTATGCAGGTTTTGCATCAGCCCACGGTTGAATGGCTCCTTTAAGGATGTTGCAATATGTGAGACAATGGCTGTATATACAGTCTAATTTAACATACAGTGCTTCCATTAACAATATGATATCCGCATTAGCCATTCGTTTAGGTTTAATCAATAATTTAGTGACAATATCTAGTAGGTATATACTGATGATATAAATTTCAAGTAGCTCTTCTCGTTCTTGCAATGACTGTCGCATTTTCAAAATAAATTGCTTCTTTACGAACACTAGGTATTTTTTACGCTAATGCCTAACGGAGTCAATGACTATCTCACAAAGATCTGGATGACATTTGTATATAAATAAACAATGCAGATATCAAAACAGTGCAACGATGCAGACTTCAAAACAATGTATCATCACCATCTAAGTCATCCGAGGAATCCTCATGAATTATATGCTCATCACAGTTGTCACACATATCTTCTTCGTCTCACCCACACACAGTTCTGTGCACCTCAGATCGTGGGAAAGGCATGGTGAAGCACATTTTCTCTTAATACAACACCGAATAAGTTATATTAAGCTCTGGCGCACATGGTAGCATACACATAATAGGAACATAATGGTCGTTTTTAAGTTTAACGGTTTTAGTTCCCAATCGAAGTTTATTGGCGAAGGCAGATTATGGTAGGGCTGGTCAGCGCGGCACCATTTTATGGTTTGATAACGAACTCTTATCAACATATGCTATCAGTGATGCTCTTTTTGGTGGCAAGTTTTCTCCTCGAGTTTCTTCCGTTATGAACATCCACCACCCCAGTTCTCCAATGTCTGATATGTTTGTGCCAGGAACATAGACTTGACATATTATGATCTTTTCTATTAATAGTCTATCTCTGAGATTGATCATTTTTTGATTTTGGCCAACTACAGTTACAAACTTAATGTTCAGTCGAAGGAACTGATACCACCATAAAGTAAGTATGAAGAAATCTGTTTCAGGTGGGTAAATATGAAGCTGTGTAGCATTTGCACCATTTGCACAAACATGCAAACTATATGTAGAACCACCACTGACTGTTACGTACTTAATTTTGAATTAAATACACAGGTCGGCACACCAAGGTAACACTTCAATCTCTTGGGAAGGTCTGTAAAATTACGATAATTTGGAACATAAATCACTTTCCTTTTAATTTTAAGCTGCTGATAATATACGTAAGCATTAGTAAGGAGGTGCTTGCTATTGGAATTACGCCATCTATTGTATCGGCAATTTAGAATAAGCAGAGCAGACACCTATTTACTATTGAACGTATATTATATCCGAACCCATATATTTACCTCAATAAACCATACCTTCTTAATTTATCAATAACAAACACGTGTATACGGTGTGAATTATTATTGGATCCGAAGAAGCATTAATATTAATACGTGTAAATTGTGATAAATGAATTTGTCCTGTCACTATTACCTGTACAACACACGTCTTATAATACACGATGGTGAATTACATTCGAAATTAAATTAGATGGGGAACAAAGAGGCCGAAATACGAGAAAGAGTAATTAACAATTGGAGAACAATAAAAAGTGAAATACCGAGGTAATTTAGGGCCTCGAATATATATATATATATATATATATATATATATATATATATATATATATATATATATATATATATATATATATATATATATATATATATATATATACAGGATTACAAAAATTCTTAAAAATGGAATTTTGTAGCTGTGGCATTTGAAAGACTTGTCTAAGGTGTAGATTTTCACCAAATTCATAAATGAGCCAATATCTCAAAAACTTTTTTTTTACTAGGGTCACATTTTGATATTCTGGTCAGTCATGAGCTGGCTTATCAGCTCTCCAAGGGATGACGTTGAGTTTTGGGACACCCTGTATATTATATATATATATATATATATATATATATATATATATATATATATATATATATATATATATATATATATATATATATATATATATATATATATATATATATATATATACATATACATATACATATATATATATATATATATATATATATATATATATATATATATATATATATATATATATATATATATATATATATATATATATATATACATATACATATACATATATATATATATATATATATATATATATATATATATATATATATATATATATATATATATATATATATATATATATATATATATATATTCAGGATTACAAAAATTCTTAAAAATGGAATTTTGTAGCTGTGGCATTTGAAAGACTTGTCTAAGGTGTAGATTTTCACCAAATTCATAAATGAGCCAATATCTCAAAAACTTTTTTTTTTACTAGGGTCACATTTTGATATTCTGGTCAGTCATGAGCTGGCTTATCAGCTCTCCAAGGGATGACGTTGAGTTTTGGGACACCCTGTATATTATATATATATATATATATATATATATATATATATATATATATATATATATATATATATATATATATATATATATATATATATATATATATATATATATATATATATATATATATATATATATATATATATATATATATATATATATATATATATATATATATATATATATATATATATATATATATATATATATATATATATATATATATATATATATATATATATATTTTTTTTTTTTTTTTGGAGGGTTTATCTTGGGATAGTAGCAATAAAACGACTGATTAGGTTACTTGACGTTTCGGTCCCTTTCTTGGGCCTTTTTCAAAAGAGTATTTTTAAAATACTCTTTTGAAAAAGGCCCAAGAAAGGGACCGAAACGTCAAGTAACCTAATCAGTCGTTTTATTGCTACTATCCCAAGATAAACCCTCCAAAAAAAATATATAAATATAGCAAAGAAATTAGAAGATATATATATATATATATATATATATATATATATATATATATATATATATATATATATATATATATATATATATATATATATATACATATACATATACATATACATATATATATATATATATATATATATATATATATATATATATATATATATATATATATATATATATATATATATATATATATATATATATATATATATATATATATATACATATACATATATATATATATATATATATATATATATATATATATATATATATATATATATATATATATATATTCAGGATTACAAAAATTCTTAAAAATGGAATTTTGTAGCTGTGGCATTTGAAAGACTTGTCTAAGGTGTAGATTTTCACCAAATTCATAAATGAGCCAATATCTCAAAAACTTTTTTTTTTTACTAGGGTCACATTTTGATATTCTGGTCAGTCATGAGCTGGCTTATCAGCTCTCCAAGGTATGACATTGAGTTTTGGGATACCCTGTATATTATATTATGTTTGCAACACCGTGTATATATTCACATAAATATATTAAATTAGGAGTACTTGCCATATGTCTATTACATTAATTGTATAAAATTGAATCTGTACCCTTTACAACTACATTTTAATCCTGCTGCACTACAGTTTTATTTACAAGTTTAATTCTTGATGTCGGAAATAGGCAATGTAAATATTCGTGTCATTCTATAATATAAAGGTATATTCGCATTACCTCCACCTTCCCAATATACATTAGCCAAATATCAATTAGTCCTGTATTTGATAAAAAATATCATACGATAAAAATTATCAGTCCCTATTTCAATACATTTGGTATTAACTCTTCAATATGCGGCAACAATGAAATGTAGCAAACTGCCAGGCGGAATACATACGCACCTGCTACTATTTTTGTCATTATTCATGTAAGAAAACAATTAAAATTACTTTAATGTATTACTAGGTGATTTAACTAACTAATTACACTAATTTAAAATAAGAAAAATCTGCTAGAATTTTCATTACTCGGTATGCGATAATTAAGGATTGTGAAGTAATTTTAGACCCATCCTGGCAGTTGGGGATTGGATAGAATAGCAGAATAAACGCTCTTTCTATAAAACAAAATGCCATTTCACTGCGACTATGTTCATTGGATTAAGGAATCGTGCACATGCATAGATAATCACCTAGTTTGCTGACGTGCGGTTGGCCGTGTATTTTGCCGGTGACAGATCGCCAGGAACGCAGAAGACAGCCTTAATTGATGGATGGGTCCCGAGAGTCGGCAGGTTGTACTGCGTGGCACTCGTGCAGTGCCTGCCTTACGTTGTTTTAGCTAAGAAAACGCGAAATCGGCCCGTTATCGGACAATCAGAATTATAAGGAATATGACCTAGTTCCCATATTAACTACGATTGTTGAAAACCATTAATATTCTAGGATGAGTAGCATGTCTGTAAAACTAGGCATAAAGCGAGTAATTGAAATGAGAAATAAGCAAATCAACGAGTCCACAATATTGGTTATTTAATATAATGTGTTCATTATTGTCATTGCTGTACATTTATGTAACTTCAAAGTTTTTAATTGCTAGGGATGACGATTTGAATTTCGATTTTCAGTGTGGTATAATAACAGCAATTTTGTTCTCATTTTACATCCTGTATTACAAACATTTTGTATTCAGCTTTTATGTTCGGTTTCGGGCTGTTTTTGTGTAATTATCCTGTATTGAAGGATTCGTTTGTTGTCATCATAACAGTTTTAACAATTTATTAAATTTCAGTATTTCAAACTACAACTAATTTTAAGGCACAAAAGTTTTGACCTATCAGAAAATAAAAAATGACCACATTCAATGATTGAAATATGGTGTCAAATATGGCCCGCATAAAATGCGACGTAAGGAGTTATCATAATGATATTAACTGCATAGCATACTCATCAATATCATCATGTTATGTAGTATTCTCATTCTCGTACCCTCTTTCTAATCCCCCCACTTGGAGTTTTTGGACCCATTAATTTATGAGCATGAAAATATATAATTAATGCATCAATATATCATTAATATCATCAATAAAATATATTGACCATCTTCTATCCATATATTTCGTCTCTCGAATGGCTCTCGGGGTTATAAAATATTTAGCTAGGGAGCCGTAATAGTAAATGATTGCGGTATTTTCTACCAAGCCAGAAATTGAGACTCTTATTATATCTAACATGAGGAACAAATGCAGAAGAATTGACAGCTGCATCAACTACATCATGACAACAGTAAAGCAACCTGAAATATGAAAACCAATTAAGTAAATAAGTAAAAGAACACAAATAGGTAATATTAATATCAAATTGTAAATATAAGGAGGGGATGGTTAAATTTGATGTTGCAATTTTTTTTGTAGAAATAGTAATTAAAATCGGTTGTATTTAAATTTAATTACTTACGAGAGGTTAAGAAGAAGTAATGGAAATCCTTGAAGCAAGTTTTCCGAGTACTACCAGAATTGTTCCTGATAGATCCTGTAGTTATTCACTAGTGTTTGCCCGGGACTAGTTATGTATGTCCAGCATACATAAAGCTTCTTCAAATGATTGGAAATTGCTACAAAAATAGAAAACTACGTAACCAAAGGTACCATTTCACTTTAATAAAGCTAGCTTATTAAAAATATAACGAATTCGTAAAATATAAAGTATAACAGACTTTCAACAAATGATAATAAGTACTTACCATGGACAATTTCATGCAATTTTGAGCTCCATACAATAACCATTTAATCCATTTTATCGATTACAACAGGTACTAGAGCGGCCATATTAGATTAATATTTAATAAAGTCTTAAAAGATTTGTATAGAAAACACGTAAAACAACAATGTGTAATACGGGTTGCCTATATCATTAATCGCTAAACAAGTAGTAGCAATGGGTAGTATGAATTACCTATATTAATATTCTTATAATACATTGGTATTTATATATTAAAATAAAACAAGACACATAGCTGTTTTCTAATAAATATTTCTCGTTTATTAATATGTATAATAATATATATTAGTATGTATCTTCATGTTTCTAATTAAGATACATATTTCCAAGGTTGGTATGTTAACTATGTTTTCATATTTATTTTTATAAAAATAATGTGTTCTAATAATAGTTTATGGTATTTCCCATTTCTCTTTCAAAATGCTGTGTACGTTCTTTGCTATTCATATTTGTTTTGTGAGAAGAAAATGTCACAAAATGTCACTGAAAGTGATGAAGTGAACATTTAAAATTCAAGTATAAATGATCCATAAAACAAATCGGCATCACTCTGAAGATCCTAAATGAAGTAAGTTATACAACTGGTAAGTGTGTGCTGTCCTATTATTCATCTATTTGCTTAGTTCTCTATGTAATGAATTGCTACAAACCCAATATATCTTTTCACAAAATTCAACAGTTTCTTTTAAAAAACAATTTTCATTTTTTACACTGGAAATTATGTAAAAACTTACTTTTTACACGATCGTGGATAAAATAATTATCCGTTTTCTGCTATGACTAACTACTAACTGAATATTTGCTATAAAAAATATAATATTATTCTTATACTTTAAACATCTGCTGATAATGGCACGGGAATGTGTAGCTTCCCAATTTAGCGGGATCACTGAAAACAATTATCCGAGCTTTACTCGGCTTGTTTCTTGTTCCGCATTTACTACAGCGTTAGTTGCTCGCTAATTTCAATGAATAATTCAGTTAAGGAACTATTATTTGTTCTGTTTTATTCTCCCGCAGCTTGCTCGACGTTGGCAGCCTTGTTTTGTTTATTCGTGAAATTGGGCCTCTTAAATTATTGTTTCATGTTTGCTCATTGCATCATTTAAAAAGCCGGCAGGTTTTCAATGGGCTTAGGCGTTTCTGTGTACTTTTCAAATATTTTTGTGTATACCACCCATTCTTCAATTTAATTATGTAGATATTCCATTTTCAGTCGACTTCTAGACTCTAACTAACATAAAATGTCCCGATGTCCACAAGTTTTGTAACAAATTTCAATAGATTTTTTTTAAGAAAAAAATAGTAATAAATGCATAGTAGTTAAATATTTCATCAGCAACACAATTATAAAATTAAATTAGATAAACAGGTCTTCATGGTCTTTCACAAGGCGCAACTTTTTGTAGAGGTGGTGTAGCTACCACCTCTACATTTTATTTTTTTTGTATCTACTTCTAGAGCCTACTAGTCCCATAATTTTTGGCACAAACAAGTTTCAACAGATAATAAAATATAATATGCATGGCGAATATTTATATAGGTTATCTGTTTGATTTTGTGGTAGTTATTTGTCTTGAGCTGAGCTGAGCTCATTATGGAAATAAATTTTATCTGGTAAGTAGGTACTTAATATTTGTCTAATATTTGCTATTACTGATTTTTACCATTCATTAACTTTTGAATATGTTAGCTTTATTTTAATCAAGGTACCTTTCACTTAGTAATTTTATATTTTTGGGGCCCTTTCCATTTCTCTGGAAGACTATGATGGATGATGGAATCTGGATAGGCGATACTGATTAAATAGAGGATCTCTGAGGAACATTTCTGGAACTGCTTGGACAACACTTCCATCAAGGCTTTCCTTAACCACCTATTTTATACCAACAGTAAACTTTCAAATTTAATTTTAACCGATTTTAACTATATTTTTTAAATAGACTCGACATTCGCTGTCAATGCCGTCAATGGATTTTACAAATTCTATTATTTCAATTGTTATAACTCATTCATTCTAATATGTCTCTAAAAAGTTCATTCAATATGTATGTGTAATTAACTGACCGCATATACGATACCGCGCAGTTGCCACATGTAATTCTCAAATTTCTCGATATTCCATTAAACTCATATCATATTCCATATTCATCATATTCCACAATGCTATATAAATATTATATATATTATAGCCCAAGATGTTAGCCATTTTTACATTTATTTTCGTCTACTTTAAATTATGGAAATTCCCTAAACATTTATTTTTATAGTTAAAAGCGGCAACGCCGCTCTACCATAAACGGAATACTGGATAATCGAGCAGTGTATCTCTTTTTAACTTATTGGAATGACGCGCCGTCTGTGTTAGTTTGACAGTCTCTATGGACTCTCGCAACGTTCGGATCTCTTACAGTGGCGGGTTTACGGGTATTGCGCTCATTATCTGCAACGGTCATCCGCGTTGGGTGAGATATTCGCGTGTATATATATATATATATACATATATATATATATATATATATATATATATATATATATATATATATATATATATATATATATATATATATATATATATATATATATATATATATATATATATATATATATATATATATATATATATATATATATATATATATATATATATATATATATATATATATATATATATATATATATATATATATATATATATATATATATATATATATATATATATTATATATATATATATATATATATATATATATATATATATATATATATATATATATATATATATATATATATATATATATATATATATATATATATATATATATATATATATATATATATATATATATATATATATATATATATATATATATATATATAGTGCTGTTTAAATGTTATTGTGATACAATATAATACGGTTATTTTTATTATCTTAGCGGTGTAGGTAGGTGGTACCTCTGACGAAACAAAAAAGTCCTGTAACTAAAAATAAACTAATTATTTATTTTCAGTACAGATACTTAGTTAGATATTTATGTATTTTCAGAGGTACCTAAGTACCTCCTAGTGTTGGTAGGTAAATTTTAATTCCCGTTTTTTAAATTGTTTTTATCCTGGAGCTTATACAAAAAGTCAAAACGGCGAAGGAAGACGTTTACCTACCTATATATTATTTATATTGCTACCTATGTAGGTATACACCGCTACGAGAGTCGAAATAAAAAAAATGGCGGTTAGAAAAAATATGGCAAAAGTAAGTTAGAAAAGTATGGCGGTTAGCAAAAATTTTTATTCGTTTCGTATGAAACCTGAAAAACGCAGATTTCCACCAGACCTCGCTTTATTTACAAGATAGGATAGATATGTTAAAAAATGTAAGGAAAATATTGTTTGACGGCAAAAATTTATAGTGGGGGTTAGAGCAGAGCCGACTTTAATAAAAAAAAAGTTGATTTATGGGCTGCTCGAAGTAGGTACTGACGTGTACTAAGGTAGGTACTAATAGGTACCTCCTCCACTTAAGACATTTCTCAAATAATTTTATCCAAAAAATATCCCAGTGCTTGAGGCCCCTAGGTTAGAAATACAACGATATAAGTTAGGCGTTTTATTGGTATTTACGAAAATTGGAAACGCTCTCTGGTTTATTACATAAGTAGGTACCTATTGTTCATTGACTTTATTTTTATGTAGGTACTTACCATCCTAGATCACAAATTAATAATTTACATCAGTGGGCAAAACTAAAAATTAGTAAGTGGTACCTACTTACACAATAAATATGACTGTATTTCAATTGCAAGTATATTTATTTTATTTTTCCGTTTTAAAGTTTATTTTTCACGGCTACTTAGCTGTTTTGTACATATTATTTTTGTTTCTTGTGGGAAACATGGCTACTAGCGAGCCACCCACTAAAAAATGGTAAAGCGCTGAAAGCTTCATGAGTGGTGTGGAAATTTGCATTCAATATCAGCTGTGGTGTTGAAAATATGCATATAAAAACCTTCTACTTTCACCCCCCTAAGAAAAAAAAATGTCTGCGCCAATGAAAAACATTGTGTAGGTCAGGGTTGCCGGTCGTTCAACTACACATACATATTGTACGCCGTATAGTTGGTTATTTATGACTTGACTTTAACTTTGTATCCTTTACTTTAATATTTAGGATCATTGTATAGATAATGGACGTAAAAAAATCCGATTCCATTATGACAAAATGTATGCTTTCATCCTATAACCCTGTACTTATAATATACAGGCAATTATTGAAGGAAATTATTAAAAAATAGTTTTTAGCCAATCAATTTGACACAAAATGGATACAGTACTTAAAATACGCGATGCCTATATATGTGATTCAATATACTCGGTATTCCAAAATCACATTATCAAACATAAAGCATAGGGTGAATTCAGCAATTCCGGGTGAAATATGAGACCAATTAGGGAAATCCTCTTAGGGAAATTGTTTTCAAACGAATTTATAGGCTAACACGGAAGACGAGGAGTTCCCTTTGTACTTGTGCTCTATATAAGTATGTTACCTTTCTATAGATCACCCGTAACTCAAGTTATCACATTTACCTATATAATACGTTATTGTACAAATATAATATATTCACATGAATTTGTTGTTCTGCCCTATAATATTATGAACAAGTGACTGTTTTTAGAGACTGATTTACCTATAATATTTTTTGTCGAACAATAATACCTAGGTATTATTTTGAATAGAATATATTCAGGTATAAAACTTCCAAAAAATTATCACCGTTATGAGTCATATATAATATGTAAATGGATATGCAAAACTCGATGAATTTAATTTTTCGTCTATACCTATGGTTGGTAAATTAACTCATTGCAAAATAATGTTCAGCATGCCGTTTTTGTTCATGTTTCGGTATGCTTTGACTGTCAAATTAAATGACTTTTTTCTATAGTAATATAGAAGTGATACAGTGTGATATAGACTGATATAGAAGATTAATACATCACGTGGTCATAACATGAGCTTTCTATGAAGGGTGATGGAATATGAATATCCAGGGTGTGAAGGAACCAGTTAATTGAACTGAATCTAAGGTCGTGCTTAAGTTTGCAATTTAGGTACAAGTATAGCCAGGGTTACTTGAACAGGGACGAAAGGGAGAAGAACGTACAAAAAATGCGAATGCGACAAAAAACGTCCTTCAGTCTGGTTATGGAGAGTTCCCCTGTGATATTGCCACTCCTAATCAAATATTTAATCCGCGCCCAAGCCAACTCAATTGGATTAAGTTCACACCTGTAGGGTGGTGTTCTTAGTGGCGTGTGACCATAAGAAGTGATGAGGTTATCTATTTTATAATTTCTTTCATCGCTGGGTGGCTTATGGAGTTGTACTAAACGGAAAAGTTCAAATTTTCCGTCATTTGGATCGTGGACTACACCTAAAATCATAATAACAGACCATTTATGTAAAAATGTTTAAAAAAATATTTTATAAAGTTGTGAATCCATGTTTCTTATATGGATAGATATCAGGATCAATATATTACTTATTAAATTATTACATTATTTTTTACTGCACTTTTTTTTGATAACCAGGCAATTATGTCTTTCTTTAGTGTGGCTTTTGTCGGAACTTTTTCTTCCTGAACGGAATGGTACGGCGCATTATCCATTACAATAACCGAATTTGCTGGAATGTTCGGTAACAATTTTTCCGTCAGCCATTTTGTAAAATTAGCTTAGTTCATTTGCTCGCCATGGTAATCGCCTTGAGCTAGTCCTGCTTTAAAAACTAGAGAAGCATTATCCACAAAACCATTTTCCGATCCACCATTTACTACTATAAGTCGGCCTAAAATGGATAATTAAATGTAAACTATTTAATTACACAATAGTACATCCATATATTAACTCTATCATTTTAGAGTATATAAGGAAACAAACAGTTCGTTTATAGAATATTCCTAACAGCATTTCTTGGAAATTACGTTGTTGATTTACTACTTTTTAATTTTGATTGAATTAAACTTACCTGTGGAGGTAATGTTGCTTACTACACCAAAAACAGAATCACTCTGCCAACATTTTTTAAAAGTTAAAACGTTATCCACCCATGTCTCATCTATGTAAATAATATTGCGACTTTCACTACGGTATTTTTTTATGGCTTTTATATACTTATATCGCCAATGCAAAATATTGGGCCTCTCCATTAATATTTTTCGTTTATTTTGGCATTTTCGCCAGTAGAAACCATTGGCCTTAAGTAATTGCCTTAGGGATTCTCTTCCGTAAGGAAAATTAATTCCTTTTTTTAATTCGTTAAGTAATTTTCTTGTTGTAGGCACGACCTTAAAATCCAAATAAAATTTTTCAATTGTGCGTTTAATTATCCCAAAATCAAAATCATCAACTTTTTGAACCACTGTTGGGCGAGGTCGTTTTTTACCCGGTGACGATAATAAATTATCCGGATGTAACGCTACTCTATCCAGTTTCCGTTTGAGTGGTATTTTTAAAGCATCATTATTTGCTTCTTCTTCACACATGCTATAAACATTCGCTATCACTTCTCTCGTTTGTGAGCGAAGCGTTTTTCCATAAATATATTTGTTACTCATTATGAATTAATGAATGTAAAAATAAGTCCGTTCAATAAGAATCAATTAGAACTGATAAACTCTTAACACGACGCCAATGGCTACACTCAGTGAATAACTAAATCTCCTCTACTCGCCATTTATTGCTGTTGGACAAATCAGGAGTCGACTGGCCACCTGCATGGATGCAAAAAGTGCGCTCTCTGACACTGTTGCCTTATTTTCAGATTTTATTTTAAACATGGTATAATAAAATAATAAATGACACCTCAAAAATATAATCACTTAAAAAATATATTATAAATGATGAAAAGAGATTTTATTTCCAATAATAATGTACGGGGTAAGTCTCTTAAGATTGACACCCCCCTTATCTCACTTATCCTTTGCCGATTTAACTCATTCAAAAAAGGAGTGGACGCGGTGTTTGATGAATATTTATAATCTGAGCACGGATATTAAAAATCTCGTAAGATATACAGCGTGGAAAATAAAACATGATTTTTTTAAATGGAACACCCCGTATATTTTTATACCAAAATAATGTCCTTAATTTTTTGAATAAAAAAATATCTAATTGTTATATAATCACTCCACCTGTTCGTGAGATATTACTAAAAACTTATCACATTACGGGTGTCAATTATAAAACAAAAAACATATCAAGATACGTCTGGAAACAATGCCATTTATTGAGATAATAAATAAATAATATATAGGTGACAATAACAGTAACGAGTAATAACAATAAACAACATAAGCCTAATAAAAACAAATAAAAGTCAATATTAATACAGTAACAAAATTGAGTAACACAATTTTATTTATTTACATGTAACGTAATTAAATATTTTCCAAGTAACGGCATCGCTTTATAAAATTGCTTCTCACCCTTTGAAATATATCACTATTTTGGTTTAATTCCTCAATATTTTCACGTATGCATTCTTTTATCTCATTCATATTATTAAAAACCCCAGTTTCGTATATATCTTGTTTTATCGTACCCCAGAGAAAAAAATCCATAGGTGTTAAGTCCGGACTTTTAGCGGGCCAATGTATAACACCGTGCCTTCCTATCCAAATAGGATATTTTCTGTTTAGGTATTCGGTGACGTTCCTTGCAGAGTGTGGTGGTGCTCCATCCTGCTGCCAAATAACAGATCTGTTGTCCACTAAATTAATATTATGTCTTGAAGGTTGTTGTCGTCTAAATATTGAACAGGCAAAATACTATATGGTTTTAAATTATGGCGATGTAATATTTTTATCACACTTCTTTGTGATATATCCAATTCTATGGCTGCGGCATAGGATAATTTGGATGGATTTTCAGCAAAATATAATAACGCGTTGAGTTCTGTGTTTTCTCCTGTTTTTGTTCTTCGCATTTCCCTTTTCTTGTCTCTCAGAGATTCGGTATTCCTAAAATTTGCATAAATGTTTTTAAAACTATTTTTGGAAGGAGGTAGCCTTTCTCGAAATAACCTAACATACTCCCTCCGAGCAAGAGACTTATTCTTGTTGCACTGAATATAAATTTCAAGTAACTCTTTTCGCTCTTCCAATGAATATACCATTTTCAAAATAACTTGCTACTTTACGAACACTACGTATTTTTTACGCTAATATCTAAGAGAGTGAACTACTCACAAATCTCACAAAAAACTAGATGACCTGTCAACAAATAAACAATGCAAATATGCATTATTTCCAGAGGTATCTTAATGTTCTTATTTTATAATTGATACCCGTAATGTGATAAGTTTTTACTAATATCTCACGAACAGGTGGAGTGATTATATAACAATTACACATTTTTGGATTCAAAAAATTAAGGACATTATTTTGGTCTAAAAATATACGGGGTGTTCCATTTAAAAAAATCATGTTTTATTTTCCACCCTGTATATTTAACGAGATTTTTAATATCTGTTCTCAGATTATAAAAATTCACCAAAAACCGTGTCTACTCCTTTTTTGAATGAGTTAAATCGGTAAAGGATAAGTGAGATAAGGGGGGTGTCAATCTTAAGAGACTTACCCGGTACTATTTTAATAGATTATTATTACAAACACAACCAATTGGGATTTTTAAACGTCTTTTAATTAAATAAAACTGGCAATACCGTAAAGTAGTTGTCGTTTTTTTTGCCGCATATTTGTCACTGTTCAAGAACCAGCGCAGCGGTCAAACAGTATATTATATAATATATTTCTTATTTAAATGTTCTAATCAGAAGGCCTTAGTTGTTATAATTTTTGGTTTCCTATACATAGCAAATGTTTTCATCTATTACCGTGGTTTGACGCATCCATTTACTCGGAATAGTTTTGAATGGTATATGATATATCGCTCTACACTTCTCTCCACAGCGCCATTTATCTAGCTATAATCCCCTTCATCTTCATCTGTCATTGTTTAACCGTATATATGCTCCTATTATTTATATAGGCCAAAGTGATACGCTCTTGTTAAAGTGCTAATCTATAATCCGCGGTAGATGTAACATCGTTTCAGATACCACTTACAATGTGACTGCTAGAAGTTTGGAATTATTTAAATACTTATAAATACGTGTGTTGTTACAAGTTTACTAGGTGAAAAATGTTAAGCTATTTTGCATGTTCGATTTGTCACTTCATCAATATTTTTCTAAGTAACCCAATACAATAATAATATTAATACTGATACTTATACGGCGTACAATATGTATGTCTAGTTGAACGACCGGCAACCCTGACCTACACAATGTTTTTCATTGGCGTAGACATTTTTTCTCTTAGGGGGGTGAAAGTAGAAGGTTTTTATATGCATATTTTCAACACCACAGCTGATAATTAATGCAAATTTCCACACCACTCATGAAGTATTGCTTTCAGCGCGTTACCATTTTTTAGTGGGTGGCTCGCTAGTAGCCATATTTCCCACAAGAAACAAAAATAATATGTACAAAACAGCTAAGTAGCCGTGAAAAATAAACTTTAAAACGGAAAAATAAAATAAATATACTTACACTAATATACACACAATAAATATACACACACTTTTTACAGCCAATCAAATTTAGAAACTGACCTTGAGATATTTTACCGTCATTGTAAATTTTCATTTCATTCGAGGCTAGGTAGGTACACGGTTTTAATTTTATAAACAGTCTATAGAATTTTTAATTTTGCCCACTGGCAATTAATAATTTACAATTAATTTGAGATCTAGGATGGTAAGTACCTACATAAAAATAAAGTCAATGAACAATAGGTACCTACTTATGTAATAAACCATAGAGCGTTTCCAATTTTCGTAAATCCCAATAAAACGCCTAACTTATATCGTTGTATTTATAACCTAGCGGCCTCAAGCACTGGGATATTTTTTGGATAAAATTATTTGAGAAATGTCTTCTCTTAAGTGGAGGAGGTACGAATTAGTACCTACCTCAGTACACGTCAATACCTACTTCGAGCAGCCCATAAATCAACTTTTTTTTGTTAAAGTCGGCCATGCTCTAACCCTCACTATAAATTTTTGCCGTCAAATAATATTTTCGTTACATTTTTTAACATATCTATCCTATCCTAAGTCTGGTGGAAATCTGCGTTCTTCAGGTTTCATACGAAACGAACAAAAATTTTTGCTAACCGCCATACTTTTGTAACTTATTTTTGCCATATTTTTGCTAACCGCCATTTGTTTATTTCGACGCGTAGCGGTGTATACCTACATAGGTAGGTATAAAAATAATATATAGGTAGGTAAACGTCTTGCTTCGCCGTTTTGACTTTTTGTAAAAGCTCTAGGAT
>CAXKVY010005024.1:0-19429 GCA_964058915.1 Tetropium fuscum
ATATGCTAGAAAACATTGAATTACATATACAATAGATTTCTGAAGCATTTAAAGAGGGAGTGATACAGAAATTGTCAAAATTAGTAGTCAAAATTAAAATCATTTGTTGAATGTTATGTATTAATTATTATTTAGAAAATTCTAAAATAATTCCTATTTTCACCCTGGAATATATTTATTAGCTTTTAGTTCTTTTCCATTCATATTTATTATGTGAGAAGAAATCTTGGGTTGGTAGCAGTTTATTACACAAAGAAATAGTCAAATACATAGATAAATAATCAAAGGAAAACATTTGCGTACCAGTTGTATATCTGGATATATATGGAAAAGTAGTTGTTTTAATAGATTCTAGATTAGTAGTTGTTCTAATAGATTTACAAGATTTTACCCAATTTAAAGTTTAACATCTACATAAATGCTTTTATATATCAATATGTTCAAATAGAACTATTGCCACATAAAAGTGTCACTGAGAATAGAGCACTATCAATACGAGATTTCAAGTATAAGATCAATTAAACAAAACATACATCACTCTGAAGATCCTCAATAAAGCTGATGAACTTTAACTTCTAAGTGATTCGTTTACTTATATGTCCAGATATACAATAGGTAGGTAAGTGTTTTCCTTTGATTATTTATTTATCTTCCTTCCCCATTAAAAAATAAATTTTGGAGAAAAACTTTTTAAATTGATCCTTGTTCAAAGTTTATTTAAAAGTACAATATCTTAATCGAATAATATATTTTCAATATTTAATATATTATTTTAGTTGGACGTGGAAGCTAACCTTCCATCCAGCTGCGATTACATGTATTTTATTGGTACATTACCTAAATACATAGAAGCTACTCATCTACAAGATACAATCATCTTCGATGAAGGAAAGGTCGGTTCTAGATCGTCGCGTTGTCTCCTATGTCTTCAGTGCCTGTGTCGCTCGCCAAAATATACCCATATTTAAAATTATAATTCTATATCGTAAGGTGAACACAATGGAATATTAACAGTGTATTATTTATGTACCATAATCATATAATACATTGATTATTCAGCGCAAAATAAATCATCTTCAACATCATATATCTATATTGATATCTATTTGTTATGTTCATAATTTGTACAATGTAAAAAGTCGAATTACTTTGCTAGATATACTAATGTCAAAATATGTTAATTTAAATAAAAAAATATGTGAAATTAATTATCAATACCAAAACTATACTTTAGTCATTTTATAAATGACATCTATATCCATGTATGCATCCAAATTACTTGTGTATAAATTTTCAAACAACCGACTAATTTTATAAATAGCTACAATATCTTGTTAACATATAATATATCGGACGTTAATCACCAATTCATAAATAATTCAGTTCTTTTTAATAGACTACCATCTTAAACATATTAGACATATCACCGGCTTTTTAGAATCCACGACTCGTACTGGTTTTTGAAATTTAATGGCATTTCTATTAGCAATGCATTTATATAAATATTGTATATAAGTATTGTTAAGCAGGTTCTCATTGTATATATGCTTTAAATTTGTTATGCATACGTGTATTGTTAAACAATACGTTAAGAGTCAAAGTGTATCTTCATCTGAAATTCTTGAAACTTATGCTCCTGAAAAAATATTCCGTGCTTTACATCGCTTAAAACGCTGGAAACAGGTCTCGTGTATTGTTACACGTGCTTTATGTGTGACTTAATGCCATCTTACATCTTTATCAACTTTACGCATTTGCCGTTTTGTTCCATATACATATACCTAACTAGTACTACCTTTATTCTGATTCTTTTTGTAATAATATTTAGAAACTTGGTTGGAATAAATTCGCTATAGCAGAAGTTATCGACTTTTGTCCCGATTTTCCTTTTAAGAGACTCATCTTTTTTTATATGGCATGATTTGATAGGTTTTTGTTTTTGAGATGATGACGTTACTAACTTTTTAAATGTCAACCTACTTTTTTATTCACGTATCAGTGAATTTTAGGTAGAATAAATAATAATATATTCGGGAAAAGTCGTAGTACAAATCATAACCTTTATTAATACTGAATATGTATTGAAATGAGAAAATGATTACGTTAGATTTCAGGTATCACTACAAAAAATAATGTAGAGGGGTTAGATCGGCATATCAAACTAACAATACCCTATTGGGCCTCACCTACCAATGTATCTGCATCACTTGGATATAATGCTGCAAGCGCGGGAATGAAATTAACTTCCAGAATATCCTAATATATTCACCAATCAATTTTCGAATTGTCAATGTTTTGTGGAAACTGGGTATGACACTCCATTGTTCAATGTGGATTTTCTGGTGCCCAATATCGACAATGTTGCCTATTTACGCCAAGGATTATAGACTAACAGGATCGGTTATCGGCCACGTGTTGTTAGACAAGATCTGACGTCAGCGGTTAAGTTCGGCCGGCATCCTTTTGCGCCAACGGTCGATTCCAAATTGATGCTAGGCTTCTCTAGGCACGATGTTAATATACAAAGGACACACTACACAAACGCCGGGAAATACACCGGTGGGGCAATGAACCTACGCCGTACGTATCCGCTGACGTCAAAAGCGTGGTGGGGGGCCTACGAGATTTGTCTAACGTCGCGCTAATGGGGATAAGCAATCCTGTTTAGTCTATAATCGTTGTATTTACGCTACCATTTACACTTAACGTAGTCTTACATACAATATAAATAGTAAGGGTCCAAGTTCCGACCCTTGCGGTATCCCTTGTACATACTTATAGGTAAATACTTATCTACGAATATGCAACTAGTTTATATAGATGAAGCTGTATCCTAGATGGTCGTTTGAACCAAAATTTAGTAGGTAATATACAGTGTTTTTAAATTGACGCGATTTGACATTTTTTTTTGCATCCCTACGTTACCGTTACCGTTACCGTTAAAGTTACCGTTTCAAGTTGGGATAAAAAAATGTTTTTATTTATTTTCTCGCTGTGGAATAATTTAGAAGAATGAAAATGTTACATACAACTTGCACTAATAAAGAGACAGTTTGTGACTCTAATAATATATTAATATATATATATATATATATATATATATATATATATATATATATATATATATATATATATATATATATATATATATATATATATATGTATGTATATATATATATATATATATATATATATATATATATATATATATATATATATATATATATATATATATATATATATATATATATATATATATATATATATATATATATATATATATATATATATATATATATATATATATATATATATATATATATATATATATATATATATATATATATATGTATATATATATATATATATATATATATATATATATATATATATATATATATATATATATATATATATATATATATATATATATATATACATATACATTCCCTTGGCCACTTGTGCACTTCCCAATAAATGATAGTACACTTCAAAAGTAATTTATTTTCATTTACATTCAGCGGTGTGGTTTTATAGAAACTTAAAATAGAGCATAGATTAACTGTTCTCGATTTTTTGTAATTAAAGCATAGCGCAAGTTACAAAAAAATTAAATAGGACACAGTAAAATAACAGTACCAACAAAAGGTTGGTGCAATGTAGAAAGCTATAACATCGCATAGTCATTACACTATTCAGCTAACAGTTAGGTTTAATAAAGTGTAGATACTTAATAAAATGTAAACGGGAAAATGCAGCAGGTCACTTTCGATTATCAAAATTAACAATCCTCATTGTGGGCAGGGCTGATCTGTATATTGATTAGTGTTATATTTTCCTTACTTTAACGAGGAGTTAGTTTGTGGTGATGATATTGCAATAGTACTAAACAAAAATTGGCATGCAGAGAAACATATATATCAGTTTATACATTGGACTCTTTTACATTGGAAGAGCATAAAAATACGTGTGATAAAATTATAAAATGCTAACAGCCGTTAGATTGCTTTGCAATTGGAATGTATTGCCGTGCGTAGCCGCTAACTACTTTGTTTCAATTAAGATTTTTTCCCTTTTTTTTCAAACCCTATTACGTTCTTTGGAGATTTGAAACAGCTAAAGTACATACATTAGATGATACAGTCATGCCGTTACAAATTATACAAAGGCAAAATAATGTAATGTTTACGGAAGGGAAGAATGACGAAGTCGATAATAATATGCGTAATTTTGTTCGGTGGTATTAATTTTATGCCAATAAAAGTGGATCTGAACATAAAAATTCGAGCTTCGAGTGTAATATTTGTAATTCAACTTTTCTGTCTAACCAGAACTGGCACCAAGCGAAACCTATGAAGAGTTTCGTCAAATTTGCGTTGTGTTCTTTCAGCCAGAGTATTTGCGTTGTAATCTAATATAATCGAAAATGCGACTAAATACAATATACCTACATTAAAGAGCTTAGCTCCGCCAAAACATGGTATCTACGTCTTTTCAATTTCGATAACTACCAGAAGGTCTTCTCATATCAAACATTGATGTTTTCATTCCCTTTTCATTTAAAATGCTTTATATAATGCGTCACCTACTGCTTATTTACTTCAACATCATAACATATTTTCTGGTATATTCATTTGTTTCTACGATTTTTTTTCAGCGGAAAGTAGGTGTTTAATATTGACCTTAAGACAGCCGGTAATTGGAATACCACAAGGTATTTCAATGTCTGCATTTACAGGCTACCTATCACTGATATAGCTCCGTTCTATTAGGTATATGTTGTAAACATGTATTTGATACACAGAAACTGGCCTTGAACCTATTCGTCACGGTACATGGTCCATTTAGATGATTTGCAGAGTGATCGGTTGGATTTAAAATGCTGTCGCACTTTTTGTGAGCACAGACGCGTTTTTTCACTTAACAGTTTTTAATTTAATTGATACTTGTCTACGACAACTAAAATGTTTTTGATTTCCATATAAATATTTCAAAACTAACATTTTTAAATGCTGCTATTTAAGTGTGCCATTTCCGTTTTATTATTCATGAAATGACAAAACTGTTCCTGCAACGTATGTACCTAGTCGAAAAATTAGTCCGTATGATTATATTACTTGGGCAATGTTTTGCAGGAAGTTCACCAAATTATAGCATCAAAAATGTATGATTCAAACTGATATGCCACATGAAGGTTATCGAACTGACCTTCAGCAAATGCGAAGTTTCCGTTGAATGTTAAATAAAAACCTTGTAAAACTGACGAAATTTGAATATTATCGGACCCCCAACTTCTGTGTGACGCGATATGTGATAAACTCTTTAAACGCACTAGTAACACATTTGAATACATTTGTTCGAAAGTGTTTGTTTATAACTAATAGAGTTATCAATACACCGTTTCAAAATTCACAATTGCAAAGTTGATTTTCTAACAGCCAACCTGAATTTTTTCCTTTCAAATTTGCGTTTGTTTTCAATATACAGGGTGAGTAAAAAACATGAAACTAATTCGATAAAAAAATCCCCGTTAGTTTCCCAGTGCATGTACCTATATACTTTATAGGCAATGGGGCACGTGGGCCACCATGGCAACCATATAATTTGGTGCATTGTATGTTATGCATTATGCAATATGCATGCAGTCTGTTATCGCGTCACCTCCATTTAACTCTCTCAGGTCTCGCACGGACATTGTCGAGCAAAACGGCGCGCAATAATTTTACAGTTGGAAGGAATAGTACCTATTCATTATTATTATTAATTGAATTTTCTTCTAATTAGCACTTAAAAATTCTACTATAAATAATAATTTCATATACTCACTTATTACATTATTAAGGCATTGGCTTGAGAAATAGCCATTATAAATTGTGAAAATAAGGGTGAATTCCATTATCCTTCCATTCTTCCATTCTCCTAAGAGCCTAAGAGCCACTGATATAGTCTGCATTCATCCTGTCCTCCTACTTGCAATTACATTAATATCTATGTTAATTACAACGATTTTAATTGCAAGTTAACTAATAACTGTATAGAACTTGCGAATTCCGTTATTTTATTAGTACTAATTCAAAAACTGTAAAATTATTAATTCTATATTTACCATATCGCAAATTTTAATTAATACGTTACATAGTTTCGAAACTATTTACTGACCATTTATCTATACCTATATCTATCTATATAACTATCTATATTTATTTATACCAGCCAGTCGCCGACATTTATAGTCTCATCAGGAAAAAAAATTAATGAGAAATATATAGCCGGCAACTTTCTGGTATGCAACATTGACATGTAAAGTTGTTTTACCCTTATTGCTTCCTCGATTAAATCATACTTGCACCTTCATTCCCACATGCACCTGTGTTAAAGTAGTGTTATTATATTAACTAGTGTTCAATAACCATCCCAACGTAATTCGTAATTTTTGCTCGTCTCGGGATTTGATGGAATTCTTTGTAATTTAAAGTTGAAGAAATGTGTTTAATATTCTAGGTACGCGGTAACACCACGTGTGTTTGATTAGACCTTAGGATAGTCTTATAGATAAATTTTATATTGTTTTTCTTGAATTTGCTGATATATAAAAATGCGGAATTTGGCATATGGTTAAAACATGTTTAGAACAGGGTACCTACCTACTCGTAAATAATTAAATGTGAAACAAATTGTTAGATATATGAAAAGGGTTTAGGAGATTTCCAAATGGCTGTATGTCTTTTATAATTTTTTATAATATTGATGGAGTTTTAGAGAGTGCCTAAGGAAACGCCGCGCCGCGCCGATTGTTTCAAATACGTACACAACCGCCGCACATGAGAAGTTAATCTTACAATTTATATATTAAGATCATCTCAGATTTGTCAGAGCGTTGATAGCCTAATGGGAAGGCGTACGCTCTGTCTACTCTAGATTTTAAGTTCTAATCCAATAGCTTTTGCTATTTTTTTCTATATTTTACTTAATCCCTTGCCCTTTCAGACACACGACACAATTATATTTTCCGTATCCTCAAACACAATGACTTTAGTCACAGGGTCGGGTCACCCGACTGACCAGATAATGAAGATACGTGTACCTATATGGCATAAGGTACCTTTGTCACAGTGTTTCCCGACTGACCAGATAATAAGCATACTTGTACATGACATTAGGTCCCCCAAGGAGGACCAGTCGGTTTCACAAGAATATTTTAAATTGTTTCTCGGCGGTTAAATTAAAAAGAGACCGGCGAATATAAACTCTGGCGGTTGCATAGACATTCCCGGAGTTTTACGTGTTTATCTGTGAGTACCATATGAACCTAATATATATTTCACACATACTATACCTACGTCTTGTATAATAAGTTACTCATACCATGTTCGTATCAAGTATGCAGAGTGCACTTTTCTAAAATGTGTATAGGCAATAAACTGACGCCATGACCCTATTTGCTCCAACTCGGCAAAACTTGGCGTGATTTAACAATTTAGTGGCGTCTATACTGAACCACACCCAAATACTTACGTTGTTGTTGTTGTTGTAAACAAATTGTTTATGCCGGTGCAGTTCATTTTTATTCTCAGTGACCTTAGTGTCCTTAGAACACTTGTGAAATAGACGTAGAAATATGTGTTCTAAGAAAATAGCTTTTAAGTGTTTTTCGTTAAGAAACAGGACTTGAAATAAATATAAAGGTAAACAATTTTTTTTGCGGTTATGTTGTTTTAGTTTATTTGTTATTTGGTCTTTATTTCAGGACTGCATTGCGTAAAATGTCCACCAAAAGGTCACTTATTGGTCATGGGGAAATAATTCATAGCCAAACAAAAGAAGTAGGTAATCAAATTAAAGTAAAATTCAACTAATAAATATTTTATCAGTGATATCTTTTTCTTTTTAAATATCTGCTAAATTATCTAGGTGCAAAATTACCCAAATTAGGCACAAATTATAGATCATCACACTTGAACATCGTCAAGTACTAGCTAGTAGGTACATTAGTATCTAGAAACAGAAAAAACCTATAGTGGTATGTGAACAAGCATAAGAAGTGTTGGAATTTAAATCCAAGTAATACGAAAGAGATATCGCATTACTTGGTCTTCGATGATCATTATGATATTTTTCTGACAAGCTCCCTATTAATGTAGTGAAAATTATAGTGTTCAGAAATGTGCTCTTCTGACACCGCTATTAAATAAATTAAGGTGTCTTTGGTCCACGTAAAAAAGAACAATTCCAAATTACCTACACGTAAACGTGTTACTGTTTGAATATAAGTGAGACATATTTGATTACAAACTTCCAGCGCGTCTATAACAATCGGGATTGAAAATAATTCAATAGTACTTTTTTTTATAATCACTGTTAAACAATGCAGTCGGTAGTTTAGTACTCCCCCGCTAGGAGGCGTTCCTCGCAGCGGAAATGAGCAAGGCTTTTTATCGCAACTACACCGCGTATTAAAGTCAGAATACATCAGACCAGATGGGTATTGTAGGTAATTGATCTGGCAAATTGTATACCAACTGCATGGGTGACTGCCTGGTAGTTATTTTGTCCAAGCTCCCAATGTGAGTATCGTCCGACGTTTTACGTCGCATTGTTTATTTCTCACAGAAAAGTAGACAGGAATATCATGCATGAATTTAGATAATTGTAGATATATTTCGCAATACATGTGTTTTGTTTACAAGTTTATGCAAGAAGTTGACAATTTATAATGCAGTGTAATGCTTGCTCTACACTCTTAACATATCTATTAATAGATGAAACCAATAATGGTTTTGATCATTTCTTATCTAAGATGTTAATTACCTATATAAAAACCATATATATTCATTGAAAATAGATCAAAACTGGATACATAGCTTTAGGTCTCATAGGTAGGTCTTGTAGTCTTGTAAACGTGATTACCGTTTTATAATGTTTCTAGGGAATCTACAAATTGCTCAGGAAATGTCAACTTCAGAGTTGCGAATTTGTTGACTTTTTTATTATACACTCCCCGGCACAAAATTCCGTCACCCTAAAATTTTGCCCAATTTTGATGTTTTATAACTTTTTTATTTTTCATCTGATTTTCATAAATTTTTTACCAGTCTGTAGATCAGTTCATTGTGTGTCTTTTTAATTATTGTAATAAGTCATATTTTTTGTCCAGGCAATATTATACAGGGGTAAATCAAAGTGTTGTTTTTTGTCGTAAACTCAAAACACCCTGTGGAAAAATTGAGGCGAATAATTTTGTTTACAAACTGTTTGCTGCCATCTTAGACGTATTGTAAACATTTTGTTTTTTGATTCATCCCATTATCTCATTTCTTCTGCGAGCAGCAAAATTTTAAATGAAACGCTGATTTCAAGCTTATTTTTATTAACAAAAACATCCACTAGGTATATCACAAAATTAATTAACAAAGACAAATTTTAATAACGTGTATGTCCTCCTCTCGCAGCAATGACAGCTTGCATTCTTCGTGGCATCGAATTAATAAGATTACTTATTCTGTCTTGAGGAATAGCCTGATATTCTTCTGTCAGCGCCAGCCGTAAGTCTTGCAAGGTTAGTGGTTGCACAGGACGGCGACGGAGTGCTCTTTTAAGAACATCCCAAAGATGTTTGATTGGGTTGAGATCCGGGCTACATGCGGGCCAGTCCAATCTTGGAAGTCCAACCTCATCCAGATATTCGCTCACTACCCGTGCAACGTGAGGTCTAGCATTATCATGCATTAATGTAAATTGGTTCCCAATGAAAGGAGCAAATGGAACAATTTCTTGGAGGATTTCCTCAATGTAACGGTGGGCGGTTAGTGCTCCATTTTCAACAAATACAAGGTCAGTACGTGCATCGGTAGAAATACCCGCCCAAACCATGACTGAACCACCGTAATATTGCAGTCGCTCAGATATAGTGCAGTCTGCGTATCTTTCATTTCTACGTCTGTATACCCGTTCACGACCATCCGGCGACCTTAAACAAACCCTGGATTCATCTGTGAATAGTACGTTTCCCCACTGTTCTACAGTCCAATCAGCATGCGCTCTTGCAAATCTCAGTCGGTGTTGTCGATGCCGAGGAAGCAATTTTGGACATACTGCTGGCCTTCGTGAATGCAATCCTGCTTCTAACAATCTTCTACGTATCGTTCTTTCACTTACACTTACTCGACGTACCATTTGCAAGTCATTTTTTAGATACACAGCAGTAGCTCTTCGATCTCTTAAAGAACTCATAATGACAAAGTGATCATCAGCTTGAGTGGTCATTCTCCTTCTGCCAGAGCCTTGCCGCCTAATAAAGTTTCCCGTCTGTAGATACCTATTCCAAACATCACAAACTGTAGACCGCGCAATTCCCAGAGTACGGGAGACATAACTCTTATTGCGGCCATCCTCTATTAAGGCAACAATTCTACCTACGTCTGCTGTAGTTACCATGATGACAACACACTAAATTAACTGTACTGTCAAATATTCTGTCACAATAACCGCGTATTTAGCCAACGTCGATGTTTTTTAATTAAAAATGATAAAATTAACAGCGTTTCATTTAAAATTTTGCTGCTCGCAGAAGAAATGAGATAATGGGATGAATCAAAAAACAAAATGTTTACAATACGTCTAAGATGGCAGCAAACAGTTTGTAAACAAAATTATTCGCCTCAATTTTTCCACAGGGTGTTTTGAGTTTACGACAAAAAACAACACTTTGATTTACCCCTGTATAATATTGCCTGGACGAAAAATATGACTTATTACAATAATTAAAAAGACACACAATGAACTGATCCACAGACTGGTAAAAAATTTATGAAAATCAGATGAAAAATAAAAAAGTTATAAAACATCAAAATTGGGCAAAATTTTAGGGTGACGGAATTTTGTGCCGGGGTGTATATATATATATATATATATATATATATGCCTTTAAAACGGTATATCGTCTATTATTGCACAGTTTATGCTAGTGGCTAACTACTATGATCATTGATCCATCTTCATGTAAGTATTCGAGATTTGAGAGATATTCTGAAATTACTGGGTATGAACCGACCAATGAAGATAATTAATAAATTGTCTCCTGTATACTCAACATGTTACCCAAAGTAATACCTATCCCTCGACTTCACGGTCGCGACAATTTTATAGCAACAGGCTTCCTTAGTCGTTAATGGACCTTATTATTTTCTGACCAATGTAACCATTATAAGCCGCTATGTTCTTCTGGCTCGAAAATGTTCCACGACAGCCTTCCACGCTCTGCTCTTATATGTAGTTGTGCCTGATCAACCTGATCAACCGCGACATTGCCCAGCATTGCCTTAATTTTTTGCCTTGATTTCGTGGTTTTGTACTCTTGTGTTTTGCAGAAAAAAAAAACAACTGCAGCAAAGCCTGTCCATTGCCTCATGAAGTATGTTACTATCATGTACTACGTTGCCTCATGTACTACGTTACTATCTGACCAACACTTGATCCTGGCCAACCATTGCCGGCTGGAACATTGTCGTGCCGGGACGACCATGTTCCTGACAGTGTTCCACGCGTTGCTCTTCCACAACCTGTGCCTCTTCTTCTTCACGCAGCCTCTCAGTTTGGTCATTACCCCGAGGTGCTATTGAACTATTTGCTCTAGTGGTGCTCAGTCAACTGTGACCATGCGGTTGATATCAAAGAAAAAGCTCAGCATTGCCTTATTTTTCGACTTACTTTCCTTTTCATACTTTTGTGTTCTGATGAAATCATGCTAGACAGAAAGAATGCTACAAGGATGTTACTGCGCCATTTGGTTGCCTATGTACCTTTTGGAAAATGCACTCTCCGTCGCGCGTCGTTAGCACGAGAAGGTTCTCATCTTGATTTTACCAGACAGAAGGCCGCATAGACAAAAGCCACAAAGTTACTTGTGTCTAGGGTTACATTGACTGGACAGATACATAGATTATAAAACTATATATTAATCAAAGGTTTTGCATAAAATAGTAAAAATCACACTGATATTTATACCTTATATTCTCAAAATAAACTAAAAGATGCCGTCATTGATGCCGATCTAGCAAGTTCTATTTTTACTCCGCAGAGAAATAGTAATGATAGGGAATGTTATCTCGTGATTAATATAGGATTATTAATTTCGTTACAAAATAACTTAGTTTCATATTTATAAAGTGTTTTAGACTTCAGCTGTTGATTAATTACTTGAACGAACTTGGAATAAATTAATCTAAATTGCGGTACTTACAGTAGTTTGCATAAATTAATCTAAATAATTAAGGTGATGCTTTTTTGTTCCACAATGAAATAATCTAATTTATTTTTCGTGTAGAAGTTGTTGGTATGCCAACTACAACTACTGATATGTGATCAATCAGCTTTATGTGTCTATTAATGCAAAATGCCATCGTATTCCAGTACGTGACAACTTCGATATGCCATACACGTCCCGCCACTGGTTATGAAGTGCTAAATTCTGTCCATCACTTAAATGGGAAACAGAGCTACATTGTAACGACATAGTGTGCTGCAAATACTAAGTGCAGAATAAATATAAAATTAATTAGAAAACATGTATTTATCTAATATGTCGTCAATGTAAAGCAAATATATAAAAAGTGTTTTGAAATATAACTGAGGGGCATTTGAGGTAAGGTAGAATTACTGCCAGGCTAAGGTAAAATGGCGTTTTGTTTTCATTTGGAACAGTACCATAAGTACAGTACAGTAAGATACCATACATACCATATTTGTAATTCTAATGAAAAAATATTTTATATAATTTTTGAAAACACCTTCAAAGGACAATATCCCAGGTAACATAAGGCAGTCATACTGACGTCCGTTCTTAGTCACATTTCTGACGTAAGTGACAAAAAAATATGACGTAAAGAACGCTTGACGTACCTTAATTTGCCGTCAAAATATCACAGCCTGAAGACCGATGAGAAAATTACATCACCTTCAACGCATCCTTGCAATTTTGCCAACCAATTCATTTCCAGACTTGTAATATTATACTAACAATATTAGGAATACATCTAAAAACACAGAGAGAAGTATAATAACAAAGAAAATGTTTTTTTGTATCCAAAGATAAACTTAAACATGTTAAAACACAGAAAAAAGGAAATATTGTTAAAGCAATACATGGTTCACATGAAACTGAAGTCTAATAACAAACAGGACATAAAAAAATAATTTATCGGTATGGTATTAGTAAAACCTACATATTCGTCATAAACATGCCGATGACACGAAGAACATAACCTCATAGATTTCACGATGTGTCTTGCACAAGAAACACAACCACATGTGATAAATTCGTTCAAGCAGCTTTCGTAGAATTTATTTATACGTTTGTTGACTTAAAATAAAATAATTCTCTCGCTGTCTATTGAGCTCTTGAATTAACAGCAGGGTTTCTGTTTAAATTAGAGACTTTTATTTCACCAAAGGGTAACCAAACCTTTTTTCTCTAAGGCTCGCATCACCAAGTTTGGCCAAAAAAATTTGGATTTTTAAATTGGTAAGTACTTGAAAAACTTCTAAAAAACTAAAAAATCAAGTTTGACACACGGTATCTCAGTTGTTATTTATTATCAATGGTTTACTAAGGCATATAGATAATTTAGTTATCGCTTTATATTCATTTACTTATCGATATATTCATTATTGTAATTTTTATCTGCGTAATCGTATTATTTCTAGTATTACATATTCAAATGATTTAAAAAATTCGGAATCTTCCCAAAGTATATAAAATTTAAAGAAACGTTAATTTGTTGGCCATTAGACGACAGTACATACAAATATGACCTCCAAAAATAATGTCACCTGTAAATATTATTTGGTAAGGTTGCAACATTATCAATAAAAAAACATTATTTCACCTGTACTTACGACAATTATTGCACAATATAATAAATAATTTTTGCGCTTGATAAACTTTTTAGCAAAGTCACCGTTTTCTAATTACATTTTTTACTTAATTTACACGAAATTCTCTCTCTCTGTAGGTGCCTGTTATAAATTATATTACGGAAATTCATAGTGAATAATTGCTTCATTAAGCAAAAATAATTATTATACATATTTTCTAAACAAAAATTTTATGCTTTCACGAATTCTACAATTTTTACATAATACGTAATCCAATTTTAATTTATTTAGTAATGCCGATTAAAATTAAATTAAGTTACTTCGTTTGTCGATGCATGATTTCGAAACAGGATATTAAACAATGAAATATATATTCGTAATTAATTCATTAATTATATATATATAATTATATATATATATATATATATATATATATATATATATATATATATATATATATATATATATATATATATATATATATATATATATATATATATATATATATTAGCTTTGAAATTCTTTGCTATTCATATTTATTTTGTGAAAAGTAATCTTGGGTTTGTAGCATTTCATTACATAGAAATAAGCAAATAGACGAATAAGAAAGAAAACACACTTACCAGTGCTATATCTGGACACACATACGGAAATCACTATACACATGAAAACGAACCACTTAGAAGTTGTACAAGTTCTTTCACCTTTCTTGAGGATCTTCAGAGTAGTATACGATTTATTTCATTGATCATTCATACTTGAATTTAAAATACCAATACTCCAACACTTGCAGTGACGTTTTATGACATTAGTTTTTGACGGAACTCATTCTTAGAATACACAAACCTAGTCTACTATTTATATTTGTTCTATTTGAACATATTATATATAAAAGCATTAGGCATACAGTTATCCAGAAGATAACTATATAAAATGCATAAAATCTTGTTGAACCTATTGAAAAACAACTACTTTTTCCAACTATATGCGGGAAAATATTGAATTATATATACAATAGAGTTCTGAAGCATTCAAAGAGGGAGTGATACAGAAATTGCTTGCTTAGTCAAAACTAAAATCATTTGTTGGTTGTATGTATTAATTGTTTCTTCGAAAATTCTCGAAAGAAATCCAATTTTCACCCTGGATATATTTATTAGCTTTGAAATTCTTTGCTTTCCAACAATTGTTGGAGTATTGGTATTTTATCATTGGTATGTAAAATTTTGATTTTTATTTAGTTTGGTGGAATTGATTAGAAGAACCCATAGATTAGAATAGAAAAGCCACAACAATTGAAAAGTAAAATGCAGATTACTATCGTGGATAACATTATTCTAATACGTTATTGTATCAGGTCATTATTATATTTATTCACGACCACTATATATATTAGGATGGTTTAATACGTCTGTTTTCCGTGGATTAAAGGCCTTCTAATACACTAGTGGATTAAAATTTATAATAGCACGTGTTAGTGTTTGGGTTTGCAAATAAACAACTCTCTCAATATTTATGATAATGACAACTGTATATTTATCACACGGTTTTACAAAACGTCTTTTTCTTCACAAAAATGAACAATTAATGACCATTAATATTGCTGATATAATACATGTTTCGTTCTATCTATTGCGTCACTCGTTCTTATACAGCAGATCTCGATGAAAGGTGACATACATCCAGTGGTAAAACAATCGACCATCCTGAGTGTAGATCGTCACCCATCGCTTCTAGTCTGAAGACAAAGAAAAAGTTTATATCTTGTATGGATGTCTTGACATTAGTAAAGTAGCTAATAGATGGGGTATGCCTCGTGAATGGGCCGTCTTCAAGATTCTAATGTCTACTAATTGTCTGCAAGTTAAAAAAAATCTGGCAACTAGTCTACCGAGTGTTGCCTGCAAAAGGGCAGTCTTAAAGTCTGTCGAGTTGCCTGTGATTGGGCAGTATTAAGTATATATAGATTGACTACTAGATTGCCAGCAAACGGATATTCTCTGGTGCCAGCACTCGGGCAGTCTTATATAACTTCAGTATCTACTTACATTTACTATATCTCTAGTGTCTGATCAAAGGGTTTCATGTGTTCTAGACACACTACACCTTCATATGAAACTCTTGATCTCGTCGCATGAATGTTTTCTTTAACTCTGTAGCGTCCATGTGGCAGGACCTCAATCACTTTAAAAGGCCCCTTGTACGTTTCCGTCAGTTTCTTGCTCTCACTGTTGCTAGGAATGCTTGCAATTTTCGTTAGTACTCCAATTTGGGACATAAGTCCTCAATTTGGAACTTAAGTCTCCAACTTGGAAGCCTTGAGAAACCTTTCTTTTCATATTAAAGTGTACATCAAAGTATTTTCGATGGCGGTTTGTCTTAATGCTGTGATATCTGTTTAGAAATCACTATGCTCCTCCTCTATGGCATATATGTAGTGATCCCCATCCATTCTTAGTGTCGATGTCGTACCGAAAAACAGCGTAGCAGGGGCAGCTCCTGTGATTTTATTCTTCATGATATTAATGCCCTGGTGAACAGCACTTATATTACTATCCCAATTGTCTGAGAATTGTCTGAATTGTTTATCCACAACAGGGGCTAAACCGTCGATGACGGTTCTGTTGGCTCTCTCGATTTAACCATTATCTCTTGGCATAGCGACGGTGGTATTAAATATTCTAATACCTTTACCTTGGCAATATTGAGAAATTTCTGAGTAGGTAAAAGATGAACCAGCATCGTGAATTAGTTTTTAGGCAATTAGACAATTTAGGCAAGAAGATTTATACTTTTTGGGTAAATCGCTTCATTTCGGGGAACCAGAATCGTTCTCGTAATCTTTCAAGTGTTTTTCAAGTGGAAAGTGCCTACATCATCATAGTTTAACTTCACAATTTGGCACCTTCACATTTTGGTACATGGTGGGTAGTTCCAAAGACGTACAGTCTTTGGAACTACCCACCTTCTTCCATGGTTGGTTATTCTGTACATTTGATTTGCACGAAGGTCATCTTCGTTAAACGTTGCACAATTTTTGTCATATTTTGTTTTATTTTTATTTTTGAAAAACAGCTGGGGCGTTACTTAATCCGAAAGGTACCCTTTTGTGCTCATAGTGACCATCAGGGGTAGGCTGTCTTATGAATTAATTGGGAGCTTACGGGTATTTGTTGGTATCCAGCTGCTAAGTCAAGTGTTGAGAAGAACTTGCAACTACCTACAAAGTCTCTGCTACAGTGGTACTTTTATTTATTTTTGCCTTTGTCTTTCTCTTATTTTTTGCATTCTTTTTGTTTTTGTCTGATTATGTCCGATATGACGAATATTTTCTTTTTTGCCCCTCGGCATGATATCAGAGATGCACAAACACATACAAAACTGCACTCATGGTAGATGCCCTAAAAAATCACCACTTTTACTGTTAGGGTTTGGGTTTGCCAATAAACAATTCTTACATTATTTATAATTACAACTGTATGTTTAGAGTATAGGGTATAAACACACGCTTTCAGCTCAAAATTAGTATTTCTGGTGAAAATAAATTTGTCAAAATTTTACGTTTTTCAAAACCAGAATTTGTCCACTGAACCACTGTCCTAATTGACCGGTTTTGGCAGTGGTCGTGGAAACCATCAAAGCGATGTTTTATAACATTATAGCGGTAGTTACTTGTTTCGTTATAGATTTGTCTATGGTATTTGACAATTCGCAAAACAACCCTTTACCTATCGCATAATATTGCAAACTTACAGCGGGTATTTTTAATCCATTTCGAATATTCAATAGTCACGAATATCATTATAGAAGATATCGTTATAGTAGAAGATATCGTAATGTTAAATATCGTTATAATACATTTTAAATCCCAGATATCTTGCCTAACAATAATATTAGAAACGTTGCATCAGGTATCAAGTAGCTATCATAAAACATGCTTTTGAAATACCGTTATTAAATATATTATTTGTTGTGTAAATTACGATTACAAGCGGAAGTGTATATTCTATACATGCAGCTACTCATACCTACTAATAAAAATGTGCTAATTACTCTGTCCACCGCCTACCAGTATTATGAGTTTTAAAACAGTCAGGTAATACTATTAAATGCTGTATAATTTGCTCTGGTACACAATATTTTAATAGAAGGCAAGGAGTACTTTGTTATTACCCGGAAGATGTAGAGGCACTCCGCGCAAGAACATTGCTGCAGGTAATTGCAATAGGCAGGGCACCATTTTTCAATAGCAGGTTTAATAGTTAATTTGAGGAATTTTAAAAGCATTTAACTGTGGTAGGGTCATCATAACGAGTGTATGCGAATACCAGCCGATGTTATTTATAGGAGTATAATCATTAAATGAACTATTCACAGAGTTTGGTACAAAAGCGGTAAGGTTGTAAAATGTGTTCAAACCTGCCAGGAATACGGATTATTAAAATTTATAGGTATCTAGAATATTTCTGATCTGAGCAGGTATTCGTTCTATAAATTATATAATAAATGGTACTATGTACTTGGTAATAGCAATTATTTTTCATACTTTTGCATTAAGGCTAATGATAAAAATTAAAAAAATATGAATTTTAGAAAAAAGTTTTTAGAAAAAGGCGAAACTTTAAAAAACGCCGAAACAGCGAAAATGCGCTGCATTATAAATAGTAACCAGGGGTCAATAATAATCATACACCACGTCATTCGAATCCCCTAAAAATTCGGGCCGCCGACGAATCCTGCGGCTTACTTAAATTCACAATATTTTTATTGTTTTATTAAGTTTGGAATATAATCCTCAAGTTAACTACTCTTAGAATAACAGTCTTTTTACATCATATTTCACTTTTACATATTACAAGAAATATATGCCAACTGAACGTATATACAGCTATACAGCTATTTATAATGATTGTAACTTGAACGGGATCCCTTGGGTTTTCAGAATGCATTCAAGATCAGTCTTGTCATGCACGAAATCTGCAAGATAAATTAGATAGACAATTTTTACACCCAAAAAGTTGACAGCGGTACAATTTACGTACATTTTAATAAAAAAGTTACAGACGAAAAGTCGAGTTCTTCATGTCAAACTTATAGTTTTCACTTGTTTCCCAAATAACACTTAATAGTTTCATGGTATGATGAAATGATTTGTTGCCAACTAATATTTTTGTAAGGAAATATAGCTAATCGTTTGACATAGTATGGTTAATAATAGTCCTCAATTTGTTACTTTCTTACAATAATTATTTACCTGCTATAACTACATATCTATACATATCCTTACATTGCTCGATATAATAAAATATATTTTCTGTATATCTAAGAGATGTATCTTTGAATTGTGGCGGGTATGTTTCAGAAATTTAGTGACACTGATTTTGCTTAGTTTTACTTTTTTTTGGATTTCTACTTCACTGAAATGTTGACCTTTTTAAAAAAAATGTAGGACCAGCCGAAAAATTTTGCAAATATTGTAACTAAGAGAAAAAAATACCTAAGAGAATAAAAATTTTAAATAAAATAAAGAATTAAAAAATAAATTATGAAATGGGAG
>CAXKVY010005025.1:0-18433 GCA_964058915.1 Tetropium fuscum
CTGATATATAAAAATGCGGAATTTGGCATATGGTTAAAACATGTTTAGAACAGGGTACCTACCTACTCGTAAATAATTAAATGTGAAACAAATTGTTAGATATATGAAAAGGGTTTAGGAGATTTCCAAATGGCTGTATGTCTTTTATAATTTTTTATAATATTGATGGAGTTTTAGAGAGTGCCTAAGGAAACGCCGCGCCGCGCCGATTGTTTCAAATACGTACACAACCGCCGCACATGAGAAGTTAATCTTACAATTTATATATTAAGATCATCTCAGATTTGTCAGAGCGTTGATAGCCTAATGGGAAGGCGTACGCTCTGTCTACTCTAGATTTTAAGTTCTAATCCAATAGCTTTTGCTATTTTTTTCTATATTTTACTTAATCCCTTGCCCTTTCAGACACACGACACAATTATATTTTCCGTATCCTCAAACACAATGACTTTAGTCACAGGGTCGGGTCACCCGACTGACCAGATAATGAAGATACGTGTACCTATATGGCATAAGGTACCTTTGTCACAGTGTTTCCCGACTGACCAGATAATAAGCATACTTGTACATGACATTAGGTCCCCCAAGGAGGACCAGTCGGTTTCACAAGAATATTTTAAATTGTTTCTCGGCGGTTAAATTAAAAAGAGACCGGCGAATATAAACTCTGGCGGTTGCATAGACATTCCCGGAGTTTTACGTGTTTATCTGTGAGTACCATATGAACCTAATATATATTTCACACATACTATACCTACGTCTTGTATAATAAGTTACTCATACCATGTTCGTATCAAGTATGCAGAGTGCACTTTTCTAAAATGTGTATAGGCAATAAACTGACGCCATGACCCTATTTGCTCCAACTCGGCAAAACTTGGCGTGATTTAACAATTTAGTGGCGTCTATACTGAACCACACCCAAATACTTACGTTGTTGTTGTTGTTGTAAACAAATTGTTTATGCCGGTGCAGTTCATTTTTATTCTCAGTGACCTTAGTGTCCTTAGAACACTTGTGAAATAGACGTAGAAATATGTGTTCTAAGAAAATAGCTTTTAAGTGTTTTTCGTTAAGAAACAGGACTTGAAATAAATATAAAGGTAAACAATTTTTTTTGCGGTTATGTTGTTTTAGTTTATTTGTTATTTGGTCTTTATTTCAGGACTGCATTGCGTAAAATGTCCACCAAAAGGTCACTTATTGGTCATGGGGAAATAATTCATAGCCAAACAAAAGAAGTAGGTAATCAAATTAAAGTAAAATTCAACTAATAAATATTTTATCAGTGATATCTTTTTCTTTTTAAATATCTGCTAAATTATCTAGGTGCAAAATTACCCAAATTAGGCACAAATTATAGATCATCACACTTGAACATCGTCAAGTACTAGCTAGTAGGTACATTAGTATCTAGAAACAGAAAAAACCTATAGTGGTATGTGAACAAGCATAAGAAGTGTTGGAATTTAAATCCAAGTAATACGAAAGAGATATCGCATTACTTGGTCTTCGATGATCATTATGATATTTTTCTGACAAGCTCCCTATTAATGTAGTGAAAATTATAGTGTTCAGAAATGTGCTCTTCTGACACCGCTATTAAATAAATTAAGGTGTCTTTGGTCCACGTAAAAAAGAACAATTCCAAATTACCTACACGTAAACGTGTTACTGTTTGAATATAAGTGAGACATATTTGATTACAAACTTCCAGCGCGTCTATAACAATCGGGATTGAAAATAATTCAATAGTACTTTTTTTTATAATCACTGTTAAACAATGCAGTCGGTAGTTTAGTACTCCCCCGCTAGGAGGCGTTCCTCGCAGCGGAAATGAGCAAGGCTTTTTATCGCAACTACACCGCGTATTAAAGTCAGAATACATCAGACCAGATGGGTATTGTAGGTAATTGATCTGGCAAATTGTATACCAACTGCATGGGTGACTGCCTGGTAGTTATTTTGTCCAAGCTCCCAATGTGAGTATCGTCCGACGTTTTACGTCGCATTGTTTATTTCTCACAGAAAAGTAGACAGGAATATCATGCATGAATTTAGATAATTGTAGATATATTTCGCAATACATGTGTTTTGTTTACAAGTTTATGCAAGAAGTTGACAATTTATAATGCAGTGTAATGCTTGCTCTACACTCTTAACATATCTATTAATAGATGAAACCAATAATGGTTTTGATCATTTCTTATCTAAGATGTTAATTACCTATATAAAAACCATATATATTCATTGAAAATAGATCAAAACTGGATACATAGCTTTAGGTCTCATAGGTAGGTCTTGTAGTCTTGTAAACGTGATTACCGTTTTATAATGTTTCTAGGGAATCTACAAATTGCTCAGGAAATGTCAACTTCAGAGTTGCGAATTTGTTGACTTTTTTATTATACACTCCCCGGCACAAAATTCCGTCACCCTAAAATTTTGCCCAATTTTGATGTTTTATAACTTTTTTATTTTTCATCTGATTTTCATAAATTTTTTACCAGTCTGTAGATCAGTTCATTGTGTGTCTTTTTAATTATTGTAATAAGTCATATTTTTTGTCCAGGCAATATTATACAGGGGTAAATCAAAGTGTTGTTTTTTGTCGTAAACTCAAAACACCCTGTGGAAAAATTGAGGCGAATAATTTTGTTTACAAACTGTTTGCTGCCATCTTAGACGTATTGTAAACATTTTGTTTTTTGATTCATCCCATTATCTCATTTCTTCTGCGAGCAGCAAAATTTTAAATGAAACGCTGATTTCAAGCTTATTTTTATTAACAAAAACATCCACTAGGTATATCACAAAATTAATTAACAAAGACAAATTTTAATAACGTGTATGTCCTCCTCTCGCAGCAATGACAGCTTGCATTCTTCGTGGCATCGAATTAATAAGATTACTTATTCTGTCTTGAGGAATAGCCTGATATTCTTCTGTCAGCGCCAGCCGTAAGTCTTGCAAGGTTAGTGGTTGCACAGGACGGCGACGGAGTGCTCTTTTAAGAACATCCCAAAGATGTTTGATTGGGTTGAGATCCGGGCTACATGCGGGCCAGTCCAATCTTGGAAGTCCAACCTCATCCAGATATTCGCTCACTACCCGTGCAACGTGAGGTCTAGCATTATCATGCATTAATGTAAATTGGTTCCCAATGAAAGGAGCAAATGGAACAATTTCTTGGAGGATTTCCTCAATGTAACGGTGGGCGGTTAGTGCTCCATTTTCAACAAATACAAGGTCAGTACGTGCATCGGTAGAAATACCCGCCCAAACCATGACTGAACCACCGTAATATTGCAGTCGCTCAGATATAGTGCAGTCTGCGTATCTTTCATTTCTACGTCTGTATACCCGTTCACGACCATCCGGCGACCTTAAACAAACCCTGGATTCATCTGTGAATAGTACGTTTCCCCACTGTTCTACAGTCCAATCAGCATGCGCTCTTGCAAATCTCAGTCGGTGTTGTCGATGCCGAGGAAGCAATTTTGGACATACTGCTGGCCTTCGTGAATGCAATCCTGCTTCTAACAATCTTCTACGTATCGTTCTTTCACTTACACTTACTCGACGTACCATTTGCAAGTCATTTTTTAGATACACAGCAGTAGCTCTTCGATCTCTTAAAGAACTCATAATGACAAAGTGATCATCAGCTTGAGTGGTCATTCTCCTTCTGCCAGAGCCTTGCCGCCTAATAAAGTTTCCCGTCTGTAGATACCTATTCCAAACATCACAAACTGTAGACCGCGCAATTCCCAGAGTACGGGAGACATAACTCTTATTGCGGCCATCCTCTATTAAGGCAACAATTCTACCTACGTCTGCTGTAGTTACCATGATGACAACACACTAAATTAACTGTACTGTCAAATATTCTGTCACAATAACCGCGTATTTAGCCAACGTCGATGTTTTTTAATTAAAAATGATAAAATTAACAGCGTTTCATTTAAAATTTTGCTGCTCGCAGAAGAAATGAGATAATGGGATGAATCAAAAAACAAAATGTTTACAATACGTCTAAGATGGCAGCAAACAGTTTGTAAACAAAATTATTCGCCTCAATTTTTCCACAGGGTGTTTTGAGTTTACGACAAAAAACAACACTTTGATTTACCCCTGTATAATATTGCCTGGACGAAAAATATGACTTATTACAATAATTAAAAAGACACACAATGAACTGATCCACAGACTGGTAAAAAATTTATGAAAATCAGATGAAAAATAAAAAAGTTATAAAACATCAAAATTGGGCAAAATTTTAGGGTGACGGAATTTTGTGCCGGGGTGTATATATATATATATATATATATATATATGCCTTTAAAACGGTATATCGTCTATTATTGCACAGTTTATGCTAGTGGCTAACTACTATGATCATTGATCCATCTTCATGTAAGTATTCGAGATTTGAGAGATATTCTGAAATTACTGGGTATGAACCGACCAATGAAGATAATTAATAAATTGTCTCCTGTATACTCAACATGTTACCCAAAGTAATACCTATCCCTCGACTTCACGGTCGCGACAATTTTATAGCAACAGGCTTCCTTAGTCGTTAATGGACCTTATTATTTTCTGACCAATGTAACCATTATAAGCCGCTATGTTCTTCTGGCTCGAAAATGTTCCACGACAGCCTTCCACGCTCTGCTCTTATATGTAGTTGTGCCTGATCAACCTGATCAACCGCGACATTGCCCAGCATTGCCTTAATTTTTTGCCTTGATTTCGTGGTTTTGTACTCTTGTGTTTTGCAGAAAAAAAAAACAACTGCAGCAAAGCCTGTCCATTGCCTCATGAAGTATGTTACTATCATGTACTACGTTGCCTCATGTACTACGTTACTATCTGACCAACACTTGATCCTGGCCAACCATTGCCGGCTGGAACATTGTCGTGCCGGGACGACCATGTTCCTGACAGTGTTCCACGCGTTGCTCTTCCACAACCTGTGCCTCTTCTTCTTCACGCAGCCTCTCAGTTTGGTCATTACCCCGAGGTGCTATTGAACTATTTGCTCTAGTGGTGCTCAGTCAACTGTGACCATGCGGTTGATATCAAAGAAAAAGCTCAGCATTGCCTTATTTTTCGACTTACTTTCCTTTTCATACTTTTGTGTTCTGATGAAATCATGCTAGACAGAAAGAATGCTACAAGGATGTTACTGCGCCATTTGGTTGCCTATGTACCTTTTGGAAAATGCACTCTCCGTCGCGCGTCGTTAGCACGAGAAGGTTCTCATCTTGATTTTACCAGACAGAAGGCCGCATAGACAAAAGCCACAAAGTTACTTGTGTCTAGGGTTACATTGACTGGACAGATACATAGATTATAAAACTATATATTAATCAAAGGTTTTGCATAAAATAGTAAAAATCACACTGATATTTATACCTTATATTCTCAAAATAAACTAAAAGATGCCGTCATTGATGCCGATCTAGCAAGTTCTATTTTTACTCCGCAGAGAAATAGTAATGATAGGGAATGTTATCTCGTGATTAATATAGGATTATTAATTTCGTTACAAAATAACTTAGTTTCATATTTATAAAGTGTTTTAGACTTCAGCTGTTGATTAATTACTTGAACGAACTTGGAATAAATTAATCTAAATTGCGGTACTTACAGTAGTTTGCATAAATTAATCTAAATAATTAAGGTGATGCTTTTTTGTTCCACAATGAAATAATCTAATTTATTTTTCGTGTAGAAGTTGTTGGTATGCCAACTACAACTACTGATATGTGATCAATCAGCTTTATGTGTCTATTAATGCAAAATGCCATCGTATTCCAGTACGTGACAACTTCGATATGCCATACACGTCCCGCCACTGGTTATGAAGTGCTAAATTCTGTCCATCACTTAAATGGGAAACAGAGCTACATTGTAACGACATAGTGTGCTGCAAATACTAAGTGCAGAATAAATATAAAATTAATTAGAAAACATGTATTTATCTAATATGTCGTCAATGTAAAGCAAATATATAAAAAGTGTTTTGAAATATAACTGAGGGGCATTTGAGGTAAGGTAGAATTACTGCCAGGCTAAGGTAAAATGGCGTTTTGTTTTCATTTGGAACAGTACCATAAGTACAGTACAGTAAGATACCATACATACCATATTTGTAATTCTAATGAAAAAATATTTTATATAATTTTTGAAAACACCTTCAAAGGACAATATCCCAGGTAACATAAGGCAGTCATACTGACGTCCGTTCTTAGTCACATTTCTGACGTAAGTGACAAAAAAATATGACGTAAAGAACGCTTGACGTACCTTAATTTGCCGTCAAAATATCACAGCCTGAAGACCGATGAGAAAATTACATCACCTTCAACGCATCCTTGCAATTTTGCCAACCAATTCATTTCCAGACTTGTAATATTATACTAACAATATTAGGAATACATCTAAAAACACAGAGAGAAGTATAATAACAAAGAAAATGTTTTTTTGTATCCAAAGATAAACTTAAACATGTTAAAACACAGAAAAAAGGAAATATTGTTAAAGCAATACATGGTTCACATGAAACTGAAGTCTAATAACAAACAGGACATAAAAAAATAATTTATCGGTATGGTATTAGTAAAACCTACATATTCGTCATAAACATGCCGATGACACGAAGAACATAACCTCATAGATTTCACGATGTGTCTTGCACAAGAAACACAACCACATGTGATAAATTCGTTCAAGCAGCTTTCGTAGAATTTATTTATACGTTTGTTGACTTAAAATAAAATAATTCTCTCGCTGTCTATTGAGCTCTTGAATTAACAGCAGGGTTTCTGTTTAAATTAGAGACTTTTATTTCACCAAAGGGTAACCAAACCTTTTTTCTCTAAGGCTCGCATCACCAAGTTTGGCCAAAAAAATTTGGATTTTTAAATTGGTAAGTACTTGAAAAACTTCTAAAAAACTAAAAAATCAAGTTTGACACACGGTATCTCAGTTGTTATTTATTATCAATGGTTTACTAAGGCATATAGATAATTTAGTTATCGCTTTATATTCATTTACTTATCGATATATTCATTATTGTAATTTTTATCTGCGTAATCGTATTATTTCTAGTATTACATATTCAAATGATTTAAAAAATTCGGAATCTTCCCAAAGTATATAAAATTTAAAGAAACGTTAATTTGTTGGCCATTAGACGACAGTACATACAAATATGACCTCCAAAAATAATGTCACCTGTAAATATTATTTGGTAAGGTTGCAACATTATCAATAAAAAAACATTATTTCACCTGTACTTACGACAATTATTGCACAATATAATAAATAATTTTTGCGCTTGATAAACTTTTTAGCAAAGTCACCGTTTTCTAATTACATTTTTTACTTAATTTACACGAAATTCTCTCTCTCTGTAGGTGCCTGTTATAAATTATATTACGGAAATTCATAGTGAATAATTGCTTCATTAAGCAAAAATAATTATTATACATATTTTCTAAACAAAAATTTTATGCTTTCACGAATTCTACAATTTTTACATAATACGTAATCCAATTTTAATTTATTTAGTAATGCCGATTAAAATTAAATTAAGTTACTTCGTTTGTCGATGCATGATTTCGAAACAGGATATTAAACAATGAAATATATATTCGTAATTAATTCATTAATTATATATATATAATTATATATATATATATATATATATATATATATATATATATATATATATATATATATATATATATATATATATATATATATATATATATATATATATATATATAGCTTTGAAATTCTTTGCTATTCATATTTATTTTGTGAAAAGTAATCTTGGGTTTGTAGCATTTCATTACATAGAAATAAGCAAATAGACGAATAAGAAAGAAAACACACTTACCAGTGCTATATCTGGACACACATACGGAAATCACTATACACATGAAAACGAACCACTTAGAAGTTGTACAAGTTCTTTCACCTTTCTTGAGGATCTTCAGAGTAGTATACGATTTATTTCATTGATCATTCATACTTGAATTTAAAATACCAATACTCCAACACTTGCAGTGACGTTTTATGACATTAGTTTTTGACGGAACTCATTCTTAGAATACACAAACCTAGTCTACTATTTATATTTGTTCTATTTGAACATATTATATATAAAAGCATTAGGCATACAGTTATCCAGAAGATAACTATATAAAATGCATAAAATCTTGTTGAACCTATTGAAAAACAACTACTTTTTCCAACTATATGCGGGAAAATATTGAATTATATATACAATAGAGTTCTGAAGCATTCAAAGAGGGAGTGATACAGAAATTGCTTGCTTAGTCAAAACTAAAATCATTTGTTGGTTGTATGTATTAATTGTTTCTTCGAAAATTCTCGAAAGAAATCCAATTTTCACCCTGGATATATTTATTAGCTTTGAAATTCTTTGCTTTCCAACAATTGTTGGAGTATTGGTATTTTATCATTGGTATGTAAAATTTTGATTTTTATTTAGTTTGGTGGAATTGATTAGAAGAACCCATAGATTAGAATAGAAAAGCCACAACAATTGAAAAGTAAAATGCAGATTACTATCGTGGATAACATTATTCTAATACGTTATTGTATCAGGTCATTATTATATTTATTCACGACCACTATATATATTAGGATGGTTTAATACGTCTGTTTTCCGTGGATTAAAGGCCTTCTAATACACTAGTGGATTAAAATTTATAATAGCACGTGTTAGTGTTTGGGTTTGCAAATAAACAACTCTCTCAATATTTATGATAATGACAACTGTATATTTATCACACGGTTTTACAAAACGTCTTTTTCTTCACAAAAATGAACAATTAATGACCATTAATATTGCTGATATAATACATGTTTCGTTCTATCTATTGCGTCACTCGTTCTTATACAGCAGATCTCGATGAAAGGTGACATACATCCAGTGGTAAAACAATCGACCATCCTGAGTGTAGATCGTCACCCATCGCTTCTAGTCTGAAGACAAAGAAAAAGTTTATATCTTGTATGGATGTCTTGACATTAGTAAAGTAGCTAATAGATGGGGTATGCCTCGTGAATGGGCCGTCTTCAAGATTCTAATGTCTACTAATTGTCTGCAAGTTAAAAAAAATCTGGCAACTAGTCTACCGAGTGTTGCCTGCAAAAGGGCAGTCTTAAAGTCTGTCGAGTTGCCTGTGATTGGGCAGTATTAAGTATATATAGATTGACTACTAGATTGCCAGCAAACGGATATTCTCTGGTGCCAGCACTCGGGCAGTCTTATATAACTTCAGTATCTACTTACATTTACTATATCTCTAGTGTCTGATCAAAGGGTTTCATGTGTTCTAGACACACTACACCTTCATATGAAACTCTTGATCTCGTCGCATGAATGTTTTCTTTAACTCTGTAGCGTCCATGTGGCAGGACCTCAATCACTTTAAAAGGCCCCTTGTACGTTTCCGTCAGTTTCTTGCTCTCACTGTTGCTAGGAATGCTTGCAATTTTCGTTAGTACTCCAATTTGGGACATAAGTCCTCAATTTGGAACTTAAGTCTCCAACTTGGAAGCCTTGAGAAACCTTTCTTTTCATATTAAAGTGTACATCAAAGTATTTTCGATGGCGGTTTGTCTTAATGCTGTGATATCTGTTTAGAAATCACTATGCTCCTCCTCTATGGCATATATGTAGTGATCCCCATCCATTCTTAGTGTCGATGTCGTACCGAAAAACAGCGTAGCAGGGGCAGCTCCTGTGATTTTATTCTTCATGATATTAATGCCCTGGTGAACAGCACTTATATTACTATCCCAATTGTCTGAGAATTGTCTGAATTGTTTATCCACAACAGGGGCTAAACCGTCGATGACGGTTCTGTTGGCTCTCTCGATTTAACCATTATCTCTTGGCATAGCGACGGTGGTATTAAATATTCTAATACCTTTACCTTGGCAATATTGAGAAATTTCTGAGTAGGTAAAAGATGAACCAGCATCGTGAATTAGTTTTTAGGCAATTAGACAATTTAGGCAAGAAGATTTATACTTTTTGGGTAAATCGCTTCATTTCGGGGAACCAGAATCGTTCTCGTAATCTTTCAAGTGTTTTTCAAGTGGAAAGTGCCTACATCATCATAGTTTAACTTCACAATTTGGCACCTTCACATTTTGGTACATGGTGGGTAGTTCCAAAGACGTACAGTCTTTGGAACTACCCACCTTCTTCCATGGTTGGTTATTCTGTACATTTGATTTGCACGAAGGTCATCTTCGTTAAACGTTGCACAATTTTTGTCATATTTTGTTTTATTTTTATTTTTGAAAAACAGCTGGGGCGTTACTTAATCCGAAAGGTACCCTTTTGTGCTCATAGTGACCATCAGGGGTAGGCTGTCTTATGAATTAATTGGGAGCTTACGGGTATTTGTTGGTATCCAGCTGCTAAGTCAAGTGTTGAGAAGAACTTGCAACTACCTACAAAGTCTCTGCTACAGTGGTACTTTTATTTATTTTTGCCTTTGTCTTTCTCTTATTTTTTGCATTCTTTTTGTTTTTGTCTGATTATGTCCGATATGACGAATATTTTCTTTTTTGCCCCTCGGCATGATATCAGAGATGCACAAACACATACAAAACTGCACTCATGGTAGATGCCCTAAAAAATCACCACTTTTACTGTTAGGGTTTGGGTTTGCCAATAAACAATTCTTACATTATTTATAATTACAACTGTATGTTTAGAGTATAGGGTATAAACACACGCTTTCAGCTCAAAATTAGTATTTCTGGTGAAAATAAATTTGTCAAAATTTTACGTTTTTCAAAACCAGAATTTGTCCACTGAACCACTGTCCTAATTGACCGGTTTTGGCAGTGGTCGTGGAAACCATCAAAGCGATGTTTTATAACATTATAGCGGTAGTTACTTGTTTCGTTATAGATTTGTCTATGGTATTTGACAATTCGCAAAACAACCCTTTACCTATCGCATAATATTGCAAACTTACAGCGGGTATTTTTAATCCATTTCGAATATTCAATAGTCACGAATATCATTATAGAAGATATCGTTATAGTAGAAGATATCGTAATGTTAAATATCGTTATAATACATTTTAAATCCCAGATATCTTGCCTAACAATAATATTAGAAACGTTGCATCAGGTATCAAGTAGCTATCATAAAACATGCTTTTGAAATACCGTTATTAAATATATTATTTGTTGTGTAAATTACGATTACAAGCGGAAGTGTATATTCTATACATGCAGCTACTCATACCTACTAATAAAAATGTGCTAATTACTCTGTCCACCGCCTACCAGTATTATGAGTTTTAAAACAGTCAGGTAATACTATTAAATGCTGTATAATTTGCTCTGGTACACAATATTTTAATAGAAGGCAAGGAGTACTTTGTTATTACCCGGAAGATGTAGAGGCACTCCGCGCAAGAACATTGCTGCAGGTAATTGCAATAGGCAGGGCACCATTTTTCAATAGCAGGTTTAATAGTTAATTTGAGGAATTTTAAAAGCATTTAACTGTGGTAGGGTCATCATAACGAGTGTATGCGAATACCAGCCGATGTTATTTATAGGAGTATAATCATTAAATGAACTATTCACAGAGTTTGGTACAAAAGCGGTAAGGTTGTAAAATGTGTTCAAACCTGCCAGGAATACGGATTATTAAAATTTATAGGTATCTAGAATATTTCTGATCTGAGCAGGTATTCGTTCTATAAATTATATAATAAATGGTACTATGTACTTGGTAATAGCAATTATTTTTCATACTTTTGCATTAAGGCTAATGATAAAAATTAAAAAAATATGAATTTTAGAAAAAAGTTTTTAGAAAAAGGCGAAACTTTAAAAAACGCCGAAACAGCGAAAATGCGCTGCATTATAAATAGTAACCAGGGGTCAATAATAATCATACACCACGTCATTCGAATCCCCTAAAAATTCGGGCCGCCGACGAATCCTGCGGCTTACTTAAATTCACAATATTTTTATTGTTTTATTAAGTTTGGAATATAATCCTCAAGTTAACTACTCTTAGAATAACAGTCTTTTTACATCATATTTCACTTTTACATATTACAAGAAATATATGCCAACTGAACGTATATACAGCTATACAGCTATTTATAATGATTGTAACTTGAACGGGATCCCTTGGGTTTTCAGAATGCATTCAAGATCAGTCTTGTCATGCACGAAATCTGCAAGATAAATTAGATAGACAATTTTTACACCCAAAAAGTTGACAGCGGTACAATTTACGTACATTTTAATAAAAAAGTTACAGACGAAAAGTCGAGTTCTTCATGTCAAACTTATAGTTTTCACTTGTTTCCCAAATAACACTTAATAGTTTCATGGTATGATGAAATGATTTGTTGCCAACTAATATTTTTGTAAGGAAATATAGCTAATCGTTTGACATAGTATGGTTAATAATAGTCCTCAATTTGTTACTTTCTTACAATAATTATTTACCTGCTATAACTACATATCTATACATATCCTTACATTGCTCGATATAATAAAATATATTTTCTGTATATCTAAGAGATGTATCTTTGAATTGTGGCGGGTATGTTTCAGAAATTTAGTGACACTGATTTTGCTTAGTTTTACTTTTTTTTGGATTTCTACTTCACTGAAATGTTGACCTTTTTAAAAAAAATGTAGGACCAGCCGAAAAATTTTGCAAATATTGTAACTAAGAGAAAAAAATACCTAAGAGAATAAAAATTTTAAATAAAATAAAGAATTAAAAAATAAATTATGAAATGGGAGTGCAGTTTAAAGTGAAAGTGTTTTTTAAGTATTTCGGCAAAACATTGCGTTGAGAATCTTCCATGGAAAAATTTATGTTGTTTTCTTCGATTTAAATATTCTATCGAGACTCATTTTCATTAATATTACATTGAAGTAAATTCTGTCATTGAAATTTAATCCATTACTTATATAAATAATTTTAAAAAATGCAGAAATAGAATAGAAAGAATGGAATAGAAAAATTCTGAAAGTATTTTTTTTGTTTTCTCATTTTTAAGCGGTTTTATGAAAAACAAACCATCAACATATATATATATATATATATATATATATATATATATATATATATATATATATATATATATATATATATATATATATATATATATATATATATATATATATATATATATATATATATATATATATATATATATATATATATATATATATATATATATATATATATATATATATATTTATATATATATATATATATATATATATATATATATATATATATATGTATATATATATATATATATATATATATATATATATATATATATATATATATATATATATATATATATATATATATATATATATATATATATATATATATATATATATATATATATATATATATATATATATATATATATATATATATATATATATATATATATATATATATATATATATTAATATATATATATATATATATATATATATATATATATATATATATATATATATATATATATATATATATATATATATATATATATATATATATATATATATATATATATATATATATATATATATATATATATATATATATATATATATATATATATATATATATATATATATATATATATATATATATATATATATATATATATATATATATATATATATATATATATATATATATATATATATATATATATATATATATATATGCATATATATATATATATATATATATATATATATATATATATATATATATATATATATATATATATATATATATATATATATATATATATATATATAGACCAGTTTAAAATAGACTTTTCCGTAGAAGATTGTATTTTTTTTTCGAAAAATGTAAATATCTCGGAAAATACTTGTCTACTAGGTTCCAAAAATATCATGCGTATTCAATGCGAAGAAACGATATACCTTCACAAAATTTTATGTTGTTTGAATTTTTTTTATAAAAAAGAATAAAAATCTAAACATCGGTTTTCCATCATTTTCACGGAAAACTTAGGGATATATTGAAAAATGGCTTACGTCAAAGTTTTAGATTTTTTTATTATCTACAATTTTTGTAAAGGATATTTTCCGCTCGGTCACGTTTCGCCGAAAATCCCAAAAATAACATTCAACTCTTAAACAGCACCCTATTTTAGAGTTTCTCTTCCAATTTTTATCTAGTTATAACCTTAACTAAAACTATATTTTTTTAGCCTTTAAAATCCGTTTGAGCACCAGCCTAATGTAACTGTCAAATACTAAATTAAAAACACAAATTAACAGTAATTTTCGTTGAATAATAAAAAAATTTCTCAGTTAGTTAGGGGAAGGTGACCCATGACGGCCCCCTCACAATATTGACTAAAAAGAATAACGGATTGCGTAATCTCGGCATATAATTGAATGGGGTCTATAAAGCGTTAGTTCGTAAATGAATTTCTTGGTGCTAGCATCGTTTCGCCGATTTTTTTGAATAAAGATGAATCTGGTAAGTCTTGATGTAATAATTATATAGATTTTAAATGCATACGGCATGGAAATCGAATCAGATATAAATGTTTAGTCCGGAAATGCACATTTATGGTAGTTTCTGCTATACACCGGCGATATTAGTTTTGAGGTTATGTTTAGTTGTAGAAAGAATTTTGTTTGGAATATTGTCATGTGTGGGTGTCTCTGTGACGGCCCTCGAATAGCATTCCTGTGACGGCCTGAGGGCCATCATAGGTGCTACTGATTTGTATACCGATTCTTTGGATTTGTTTTAGAGTAAAAGTGATGGCAGACAGCGATGGAGAGAAAAGGATATGGCTTCAGCAATCAAGGCTGTCCAAAATAAAACAATGGGTTACACGTTGGCTGTAAAGACATTTAATGTCCCAAGAACTACTCTACGTAGAAGAATAAAAAAAATCAAGTTAGTAATAAGGGATATCTCGGAGGTTACAAGCCGACGTTTAATGCTAATATTGAGGCAGAAATTGCTGCTCATATTAGGCGGTTATAAACTAGATTTTTTGGACTTACGAGTGTAGAGTTAAGGAGACTGGTATTCCAGGTAGCAGAAAAGCATGGGCTACATCACCGTTTCAATAAAGAAACATGGATGGCTGGAAGAAAATGGTTAAATGGCTTTCTTAGAAGAAATCCAACAATATCGGTTAGAACTCCAGAACACACATCCCTGGCTCGCGCACAAGCATTTAATAAAGCAAATATTAAATCATTTTTCCGTTGACTGGCAGATGTTACGGATAAATTTGAATTTCCTCCTGAAAACATCTTCAACGTAGACGAGACTGGTATGAGCACGGTTCCTACAAAAGCTCAAAAAATTCTGGCAACCAAAGAACGCAAACAAATTGGAGTTCTCAGTAGTGCGGAACGTGGACACCATTACACTGCCGTATGTTGTATGAATGTAATAGGAACATTTGTTCCTCCTGCCTTTATATTTCCACGGAAACGATTTAAAGCTGAATTAATGGATGATGCACCGACAAGTAGTGTCGCATTTTGCCAAGAAAATGGTTGGATGAATACTGAAACTTTTCTGAAATGGTTAAATCATTTTGTCCAACATGTTAAACCGTCAAACGAAAATAAAGTTCTATTAATTCTAAATGACCATAGTAGCCATAAGGGATTGGAAGTACTAGAGTATATCAAGAATAACGGAATTATCTTGTTTTGTATCCCTGCGCACTGCGCACATCGAGTACAACCACTTGATGTAGGATTTTTCGCACCACTCCAAACTTACTACAATTCGGAAATTAAAAAAGGCTTAAAGAACACCCAGGACGAACTGTCACACATTTTCAAGTCACCAAACTTTTCAATAATGCTTACTTGAAGGCCGCTACATTATCCAATGCAGTAAGTTCTTTTAAAAAAACTGGAATTTGTCCTTTCGATCCAGACGTTTTTAAAGAGTGGGAATTTTGACGACTGATAGAGAACAACCTGATGCTGCAATAGTTGACAATGTGATTCAGGAAATCCCTGAAATAGTACATGAACACAACTCGAAAGTGATGCGGTACAAAGGAAACTCAGAATTATTATGACAACAATCATAATAAAAATGACACAAATACTACTGAAGAAATTGAAAATAATCAGAACATTGCAAATAAGTCAACTAATATAAGCATAAGCAGGGCGCAAATTGAAGAGTTATCTCCGCTTCCTAAAGCACCTGTTAGAGAAACGCAAAGAAAAAGAAAGAGGGGTAAAACAGGTGTTATCAACTCAACCCCAGATGTAGAAGAATTTAAAGAAAATAAGACACAAGAATTGGAGAAAGAACGAAGAAAGACATCACGAACAGTGAAAAGAAAAATTAATAACCCAATAGAAGAAAATAATGACGAAGAAAATCTTTACCAAGATTTTACTGACGAATCAGATGCGGCATGTTTATACTGCAATGAGCTTTACTCTCGTTCTCGTGCTAAGGAATTCTGGATTCGATGTCAGATATGCACAAACTGGTGTCACACAGAATGTGCTGGGGTTACTAAATCAACCAAAAAATTTGTTTGCGATGTTTGCAAGTAATGCACCTTTTGATTTTTTACTTTACTTTTTAATGAAACTAATGTGTTCTATTATAGTTTATGTTATACATATATGGTATATACTGTTTATGTTAATAGGAGAAATTTTCCTTTCATTGAATGTTTGCCCCTTTATATATTTGTTTCATTTACCATCGATTGTATAGCCTTTTATTGGGAAAAAATTTAACTATCTACTAATTTTATTCGGGGGCCATCATAGGAGAGAGGGTGCCTATGATGGCCCCTTTTGTAAAAAAAATATATATCCATTTACTCAAAAAATAGAAACTTTTAAAACTGTATACCTTGAGATAACAAACAAAGACGTTTGCTAGTTTCTTTCAAGCAAAGGCATATTTAAAAAACTTAACGGTTCTCTGAATTACAACCAATTAATTCAAGTTAGTGGGGCCATCTAAGGCAACATTCCCCTACTCGTCTTATTTTACCAAGTTGAAAATGAGATGAAATAGCAAACGCACCGCAAGATATTTCATAGCTATATTGAAATTTATCGACAACAATACATGTTCAATGCAGGTACAAGTACATGCCCATGTGTGTACAGCTGACAATAATACATACGTAAAAATCCACATAATTGAAATGCATGATTTATATGTCTTTATTCTATTTTGCAATGGTATTATTTTTAACAGGCTGAAATATATATATATAACCGTTTATAATACCATTAATGTTTCGTAAACCATTTTTCCATTTAACTAGGTTCAGTATCCTCGTGTCTAGAAGCATGTTCCTTATAGACTTCTGCTTGTGTAGGTGAGCTTCGCCTAGGTTATTTATTACCTTGGTTTTATACTGCTCGGCGTTCATATATTTATCCGATCTCTCTATTTATTTGCTTAAATACTTAAGTTTGCCATTGTCAGTTACCGTTTTCAAAAAGCTTATGCGCTGTTATAAGCAAGCACTCAAGAATATAAGATTGACCAAATTTCCCATATTTTACTTTTAACACCACTGACTGAGAGAAGCGGACATAATTGACATAGTAGCATGTTAATTATATCTTTTATATCAGTTCAATTTCGTCTAAATTGGAAAAAAATTGAAAAAAATAAATAAAATTACGTATTTTTCGGATATTTTCCGATACAACTTGGGAAATATGTAATTGAGAAAAAAACACAATACTTATGACTTTGTGCGCTATGAAATTCTCTACGAGATAGCATTAGTTTAAAAAATTTACCCACTATCTATGATATAGATTCGTTATAATATCGATTAACATAACTTGATTTCCTCTAGTGCGTCCTGTAGACTAAAATTTGGCATTGGCAATATAATAGCCCCTCGCAAATGCATTTATCCGTGTTTATCAATACATTTTTGGAGCTATTTTGTTCACTTTAAAAAAACTTTGTCCATGTCATGGCTATTAGTTTTACAAGTGCACTTGAAAATATTAGAATTTAATTATTAATAATAATCAAAATATCACCTAATAACATTTTTTTAAATAACTAAAAACCTACCAGGACATTCATATTTTAAAAATTCACACGTTTAATGGAAGATATATTTAACACCTCGTTAAACTTTGAAAACATTTTCTTAAGTAGTTTTCGAGAAATTATGTGGTATTTATACCTATACCGAAAAGTCATTGCGAAATTAGGTACACGGCGATATGAGAATAAATTTCGGGAAATGGGACGGAAATGTGAAAGCGGATGTGACATCATAACCCATCAATTATCATGTACCTACCTACTAAATTAATTCAGCTACTACCTTAT
>CAXKVY010005026.1:0-28887 GCA_964058915.1 Tetropium fuscum
ATATATATATATATATATATATATATATATATATATATATATATATTCGGGTTATAAAAGAATTTGGCTCATGCAAAAATATATCACTTGTTATGCCTTGTTCATAAGGTGTCAACATCTCATACTCCTAATTATTTATGTAACAAATTAGTTAAATGAAACAAAAAAAAAATCATCGCGAAACAAAAATATTTAATTAAGACCAAGATATAAGACTAGTCCCTTTACACGTGGCTTATTGTATGGGGCATTCTTAAACAGTATAATTTACTCACTGTTCTTAATGGACGTTAAAAATATGTTCAAACTGTTTGAGAGATGCATTATACACTCTTTATAATTCCAATTTTTTGTATACATAATTGAAGCTAAATGAATAAACTTAGAAGCGTCTTATTTCGTCATATTTCTAATAAACAATACAATTTCAGACAAACTTTTGGAGGGTAATTTTTGGGATTAGTCAAAAGGCAGCTCTAAGCTATACATTATGTTATATGTTATTATGTTATATGTTACATGGCCTTCTACCTATGGTATATGTTACTTGTACATATTATATACATATAGTATGATATATATTGTGTATAAACATTTATTTTGTGATATATTTCCAGTAGCCTAAGAGAAAAACTTAATTTTCATATTTTCGTAAACTGAAGACAGTAAACAGAAATACCCACAAGCCACAAATCCAAAAAGTCACAGTTTCAAAAAAGTGACGCATAAAATAGAACAGGATACTTTTGAAGGACATTTTTTTTGAAGGCAAGGATTTTTGGATCACATTTAAGTGATACATGTACATATAACGAATATAATATCATCTACGTTCTACGATAATTTTTTACAGTATTTTGTTTTATATTCAATGTTAATGCTTAAAATATTAGTATAATGCACATAATGTCATTATAATAACTTATTATGACCGAGTTGCATGCAAATGTATCAAAATAAGTCAGGCTTAAACATAATTCAGGATGAACACGTACTGTGCACTCGGCCATTAGAGCGTTAAACAAAAAGATGCTCTTACCTTCGATGTTCCACTATCTTTTAGTTTTAAGTCCCCTTCCAGTAACAAATGCCGTTTTCTTTCTACGGGACAATTTAGCATAGGCCTTCTAAGGTCCAGTTGAGTATAGGATTTTTCTTTTTTCAAAATTTTCTCAATGTCATCGTCCTTTGACTCCTGAAATGTATTTCAAAATTTAATGAAAAATTCGACATTCAGTCCCCTATTTAATACATATGTAATTGCATATGCCAATTTTATATACTACCTATGACATTTTTAATACCGCATATACCTACATTTTATGCACATAGAATTATAGTAAGGTAGCTCAAAACTAGCAAAATACTATTTTCTATTATTAGATCACGAGAAAAATAATCAGCTACCTTACAACCTTGCTTGGTGGTAACACAAGCATACTATAAGAATCTACGATACAAGTAGAGTAGCGTTTTCTAGACCTTATCGACTTATCGTGTCGCTTTTTTGGCGTAGAACCAGAGAAAATATCGTATATTTTGTTAAGCATGTCTGGGCATATATTATGAAATCGTATATCGAATCGAATTTTTAAACGTTTTTTACCAATATAATTTGGTCCGTACAGCATATTACAGCGACCATATTTACATCGAATGAGAGGTAATAGGGTAATTTTATTAAAGAACAATCAATACTAATTTTAACTGAAAGTTATAATTTTTCTCACCACACAAAATTTCACAAACTGGTCCCAATTGGACTTATGGCATCTTTTTGTATTACTTGAATTTATTTAATAATGTACTTAATAATTACTCGCCCTTCGCGCTCGCAATTATTTTCGTCACAGCAGCAACTCGTATTCTGAAGAACTATTGTATTCTGAACAAATATTGTCGGCAAAACCCAGAGCATTTGAATTATATATTAAAAAAAAGTTATAATACTTTATTTTTAATAGTCATTTAATAGTCAATAGTTGTGTACCGGACCAAGGCACTAATAGTCCGCGAGATAGTGTCACTTTTGAACCAGTCATTTGATCCAGTCTGTTGCTCCAGTTTGAAGTTTTTACCATTGGTAGTTCCTATATTGTTAATAAAGTAACTGACCGTCGGAGAAAATAAAGTGATACTATGACAGTCTGAAACTGATTGAGGTGATGATTTGTGGCTCATATAACATGAAAATAATCGTCAGACGACATGAAAGTGGTGGAAAGTCCGAAGTCCGTCAGGCGGGCCTCTGGAGTGTAGCGCATTGTTCAAAAGCACTGAGCACGAGGCGTGGCGTCTTTTGCGGTCCAACTGACGGACTTCTCACCACTTTCGTGCCGTATGACGATTATATAAACTACTAGCTGAGCTAATTTCAGACTGGATACTATGACTCTAATCATATTTATTGAAACATAAATAGCAAAACGAAGCTTCACACTCAAACTAAGAGTTTCATAATTAAAATAATTTGTCGTATTCTTGTTGTTGTTGTTTTTTGTTTATTTTAAGACATACGTCAGCCATTGACCGCACTGCACACGTGTCATATAACGAGCATAGACTAGTACTGTTTTGTATTTGTAGGAATTATACAAAATGCTGTATGTCACACATTATTCGTAAATTAAAATACTACCGGCGTTCATATTTTGACCCTTTTTTTCTGAAGCACGGTAGGTAGGCTATTTTTTGTAAAATGATTTATTTTAATGCCTGCTACCATCAGTTAAAATTTTAATACTCCACTTTCAAAATTACCCTTATAGAAAGCTAGATCTCAAGGTGTTAGTGTAACTGAAAACGTTGTAAGCATCATCTCCCATCCACAAAAAATGACTTGTGAACACGTGCACATCGGAAGGAGGTCAGCGGTTCTCAATAAGTTTTCGAATGAATATCATACAATTTATTTAAAATTTGACTTTTTTATTCCTGATTTTTTCGTAAAAAAATATTTATTATGTGTACTACACAGTAAACTGTACCCCAGACCAGCCTAACATATATGTAAGTATGTAAAAATATATAAAATGCATATAAAAAAAAATACTTTATTAATTTAATCATTTAATAATTAGTCAATTACCTCCGTTTTATATAATAAAATTCATTATATGTAGTCTGCTTCATTTCAAAAATATGATACCTATTATATTCCTATATAAAAAAAAATAGTTTTAAAACATTATTTTAATTATTAAACTGTTAGTTGGAGTATGAGCCTCGTTTTGCTATTTATGATTCAATAAAACTGAATTTCTCGAAAAAATTTTCAGCGTCCCACAGGTATAACAACTACAGTCTATCGTGGATCAAATGTCAAAAAGCGACACTATCTCGCGGACTATAAAGTTGAACTTTTCATCACGATTTTGTTTGCAGAGCCGTAGGGCCAAGGCAAATAAACCACATGAGGGATACAAAGAAACTTTAGTGTCTAGGTACACATTGTTTTTTTTTCGAAATCGAGAAATCATTAACCCGTAACTGGTCCGGTACCGTATTGTTACGTAAACAGTTAGCGTAATCTGAGAGACTTGTTTTAAATGTCCAAAAAAATTCAAAAAGAAATATAGACTAACATATAGACTAAACATGGCTATTCTAAACATTGTCAAACTAATATATGTAAAGATGATTGTAATTAAAACAAAAAATAATAAAGTCAAATAATAAGGCATTAATAAGGCCAAAATATTAACATTTATGTATTTATAAAGTGCTATAAAAAATAGAAAAATGTGACAAATCTATTATTTCATAATATTAACTTTTTAAAACATTCAATTACAAAAAATTTAAAGAAAATAATTATTTTAAATTTGAAATTCCAGCATTGCTGCAATTTGCTATACACAAAAAAGTTACAGAAACAGTCCGGCATCGTCTGACTATGGTTAAACTAAGACGTGCTATAACTTCTAAGAAAATAACACAACTTCGTCACGAGTAAGACTACCTACCATGCTCCAATACAGGGAGAATTAAATGGAAGAACAGATTTGTGGTAGGTTCCAATAATGAACAAGAAAGAAATATTTATATTACCTAGTCTGTCAAACGATGCCGTAACAATTAAGGGTTAAATTAAAAAATTATAATTTTTCTAAGATACAAAATTTTGCCATAAATACTACACAGCATTTGTTGCGTGTTAAATCACCGTTTATCTGTCACTCCGCCTACTTGAAGAAATCGTAAAACAATGAATTTACTGATTATTTTGTTAATTTTGTATTTTTTTGTTTCCACCCTCCGATATTTAACACTAATAAAGCTACCGAAGCATTTTTTTTCAATTGAAGTACACACTGTAGCACTTATACTGATGTATTTACAATCTCACACAATTCGTATTTTTATTTTTCTACAAATAAGATTTTTTTTCTCGAATACTAAGCGACTTGGCTTCCCAATTTTACTCGTCTAAACACATTTTTAATACTTAACAGAATAAAATACTTAAATTAATAATAATAATACTTACCACTATATCGTAGCTCTCTATCCTCGCGATAATTCCCTTTAGTCTTTCTTTATCTTGGCGGTGTTTCAAACTTGAGTTTACATTATTAACAAATTCGTCAACCATTTTAACCTAAAGATAATTAAATTAATGGATACGTTACTGCAAAATACATGAGCATACCATTGTTTGTAAATTTTCACGCTCTACATCTTCGTCCGTATTTTTCATAATGGCTTTGAGGAGTAGACCATACTTTGTCAGTCTTTGCATTGGTTGAACTAGAATGTCCATCAATCGCAATCTGAAAAAAAAATAGATATAAACTAACCACGCATTTTAATAAACCCATCCGTCAATTACTACTTAATAGAAGCCTACTTTCCTAGCATATGAAACATCTTTGACATACAATTTACATTACGAGAAGAAATTAATTGGAAACTATGTGGACGATTAAAAGCTTTGTAAATAATATATCTTAATAAGACTCTAAATTACCAAAAAACAAGAAAAAATGTATTTAACTCTTACGAGATAGAAAATTCACCATAATATGCTATATAAGGTTCAATATTAACATGTTAACTGGGTATTGCTAAAATATTATTCCTAGTTGCTTTGGAGTAAATAAATAGCCCAATTCCTGAAAGAATGACAGAGAATCGTATGAAAAGGAAACAATTTTAGCCTAGTATCGTGTGTTGCCATTCCGGAATAAAAATTGTATTAAAATTGCCCCCTTACTTACGACGGATGAACGTGGGATTATAATATTCACAAAGCGTATCCCATTTATTTGACAAACTTGCGTATAAATCCTTTCTTTATGTATGCCTCCTTTTCCTAAACTATCCATCTTTTCCAAAAACACTTTCATACGAAAGCTCTTATGCTTATTGTATTTTGCTATAATATTTGTTTACGTCGATCATTTTCATGTTACCTACAGGTAATAAGATACAACATAATTTAATTTACAGCATTTAATTCACAATTAAATGCAGCACTGTTATGTTAACTATGTAAAAGAGTTATTTATATAACTATGTATAGTTAAATAACTATGTTCTTTAATTATGTGCAAAATGACTGTGACGAAATGAACATACATCATTCTTCAATGTAGCTGTGATATTTTTATGACTGCGTCTTGAGAAATATTTTTTTCATGACTATATTTTTAGTATAATAATTAGATAATATTTTTAATACAATAGATCATTCTTGAGATCAATTACTAAAAAATATTGTGAAAACGTGACTGCGGCACCAGAAAAATGACGGATTTTAATAAATTAGTATAACGATTGGATATCAAATAAATAATTTTATTGCTGTCAGAGAGAGAGAGAGACTGTCATGGATATAACCGTATATTCAAAAAACGTGATTTTGGACATCAGAAAAATTAAATGATAGATTTTAATAAATTAGTATAACGATTGGATATCAAATAAATAATTTCATTGCTGTCAGAGAGAGAGAGACTGTCATGGATATAACCGTATATTCATAAAACGTGATTTTGCGACATCAGAAAAATGAAATGGATGTTGAAATAGTATAACGATTAGATATCAAATAATTTCATTTTTGACTTCACCTTTCATTCTTCATAAATATATACCATCCATTATACTAGTTTAAATTGATCCTAGCAGTAAATTTAAAGTAATGGCGGAGGCGCCAAAACCAACCATTGACGAGTTCGCCAGTATTTTAAATAACATGCATGTCTTACAACTAGACTTGGTGGTGTAAGGTGAACATTTTCCATTTATTATATTACTAGATGTGCAATGCTGCCCTAGAATTATACGTGCGTATATTCCAAGAGCCTCCCATGAATGCAACCGTATATTCACAAAATGTAATTTTGCTGCACCAGACAAATGAAAAGGATTTTGATGAATTATTATTACTATTGGATATCAAATAATTTCAGTTCAGTGACTCCACCTGTCACTCCTATAAAACATTTGTATACTATCCATTATGCTCGTTTAAATTGCTAACTAGTAGCAAGTTTAAAATAATGGCGGATGAGCTAGAATCAGCCAACCATTGGCGAGTTCGCCATTATTTTAAATAACATACATGTCTTACAAGTAGACTTGGTGGTATAAGGTGTACATATACCATTTATTATAATACTAGATATGCAATGCTGTGCTCCAGAATTACGCATGCGTATATTCCAAGAGCTTCTCATGAATAGAACCGTATATTCACAAAATGTTATTTTGCTGCACTTGAAAAATGAAATGGATTTTGATGAATTATTATTACTATTGGATATCAAATAATTTCAGTTGTCTCCACCTGTCACTCTTATAAAACATTTATATATTATCCATTATGCTCGTTAAAATTGATACAAGTAGCTAGTTTAAAATAATGGCGGATGCACCAGAACCAGCCAACCATTGAAACGGGATTTTACGTCACTAGATAAGTGATGAATTTTGATGAATTAGTGTAACGATTGGAGATAAAATAATTTCATTCCTGTTGAGAGACAGCTTGTCATGTATATAACCGTATATTCATAAAACGTGTTTTGCGACACCAGAAAAATGAAATGGATGATGAAATAGTATAACGATTGGATAACAAATAATTTCATTTGACTCCACCTTTCATTCGTTATAAACCAATTATATACCATCCATTATACTAGTTCAAATTGATACAGCAACAAATTTAAAGTAATGGCGGAGGCGCCAAAACCAACCATTGGCGAGTTCGCCAGTATTTTAAATAACATGGATGTCTTACAACTAGACTAGGTAATGCCTAGGTAGACTAGGTAGACTAGGTGTACATATTCCATTTATTATATTACCAGATATGCAATGCTGCCCTAGAATTATGCATGCGTATATTCAATGGTCTACGACAAATTAAATTTGTTTATTTTCGCCGGCTAGATGTCCAGATATTTCAATGCCAGCAGCAGCGACTTTTATTCGTGTATGTTCTGTAGTTCTGTAGGACTGAAATAGCGCAGCGGGATAGACAAGAAAATTTTAGATTTCTCAAGGCCGAACTTCTTAATAATAAGGCTCAGATGGTAGTATCTTGAAAACAAATTATATCGCGAAAAAAATATTGAAAATGGAGGATTTTTTAAAAGTACAAATAAATATGTAAATGGTGATAAATGAAAAAAATTATTTAATTTGGGAAAAATCTGCGAATTGGCTTGCTGAAAAGAATGTTTTTGTGCGTGGTTTTTACTTACATATTCACAAAAAATCAAAAATTGCAAACAATTATAAATTTGTCCTTAATATAGTATATAGTTCACAAAATCACGATCAGTTATTAATACGTTATTTTAGATATACTAAATATATATATACTAGCCTTTGTTTTATATTGGCAAAACTTTCCACCACTTTGCCATTAAAATTTATCAGTTTTAACTAAAACATTTTCTTTTGAAAGCATAGATAGAGCCGATAATCTGTCTTCGCCCTTCGAATTCCGTAGAAAGATCTTCACTTTAATCTTCGTTTTAGGTAGAAAAGCACCTTTAAGATTTGGCTCTTGTATTGCTATTATTTACCGTTTCCTTAAATGGTTTCTCCAGATGAAATTTACTCTTAACATATTCGGAAACTCTACGGCTCCATTAGTTAAACTAAACACAATTGTCATTGTAAAGAATCTATGCTAAACACGGGATTAGTATAATATTACACCCGGATATATTATAAAAGCTCTGGGCGCATCCAATAATCAATAATAATTAAGAATTTCGAAAATTTATTGAAAACGGTTACTTCTAGCGTTGTTCAGCAAGTATACTTTTTCTGATAAGCGCTAGATAAAAACTGAGACCTTTTTGGTGGTAACGTCACAGCGTCTATCGTAATGAACCTATTTTTTGGCAACTGGCTTTAGAATTAAAGTTTTCCTAAAAAAATTATAAAATAATTTGCCATTGTTCGTAAATACGAAATTCCCTAATATTTTATTCACCTCATGCCGTGATAATATATTTCCAAAACTATGCAACCAGGAATATAGTTTTCAACCACTTTTCCAATCAAATCCATTATTATTCACGAGCTTTGATTAGTGCTAACAAAATGCCATCATCAACATGACAGAAAACGACATTCTGGCATTATCAGAAATATTTAACACCTTTCAAGTCTTAAATATTTTTGAGTTAACTAAAAGTGTTAACTAAAAGGGTCGTTAACTAAAAGTGTTATGGAATCTAATTAATAGAATTTAATCAATAATATTGACCTTTGCGATAATTTGTTAAATAAAAACGGTGTTACAGCGCTCGCTGATGGCTAGCTTTTTAGTTTAGTTTTTTTAGTTCTTTTAGTTTTTTAGCTAGTTTTCCATTATCACTGATCAATGCAATTTACGTTTACGCAATGGACATAGAAATAACAACTGTTTTGACGCTGTATATACTCCTGCACACTATAATAAATAATCCGGCGTGCTCTCGGTTGCCTATGTATATGAAGTCATTAAACTTATTGGTAAATATTTGTAATATGGCACTTCTAAGCTTACTAAGAACGGGAAACGGAAAAAATATTTATTTTAGGTATAAGTGCCTAATATTCAAGTCTATACTTATAATAGTAAATAAATCTACGACTCATTGTGGTAATTCAGTACGTAGCTCAATATGCAATGTCAACGGAAACTTATATGAAATTCCTTCCCTGTCCTGTATGTAAATATCCTACTTGCATGTTATTCACATTTCAATGTATATAGGTGTACCACTTTGTATACTGAATATATGAGCTTCTCTTGATACAAATCTCTATATACTCGAAGTTCGTAAAGAATTCATGATATCGCTGATAAAAAATTCAGATAGAGATTATTAAATAAATATAATAATATAAGTTTATATAGACAAGAAACGTTTTACAATTTACATAAAATCAATAAATTACCAGAACCTAATCATGGCGAACATAATAAACTGGCAATTTACTGGCAATTTACAAAATGATAATAAGTATACAGGGGTTTCTAAATCAATGCGGAAGATTTTAGGTGAATTTTCAGCAAAAATTAAGGGGTCTTTCACATATTTTTCCAAAACCCCTTCCCCTCCAAGTTACAGCCTCTAAAGTTGGGGTAAAATAATAGTTTTTATTTATTTTCTCCACAACGGATTGAGAATAATGAAATTTGACGGACAACTTGCACTAATAAAATTCCAGTTTGTGACAGTTTTTGTAACTCTGAGATATTATTACAAGAGGGTGAAAAAACAAACCCCAATAGCATTTTAACTTTTTAACGCCTCGATATTTCTTTACTTATAAATGAATTTGCAGTGATGGCTTAAATCCCCAACTTTTTTGTCTCTTGCGTTTTACTCATAAAGATTTATTTACTTTACTTTATGAGCAAAGAGCATTTGTTGCTCTTTGCTCATAAAGAATAAAAAATGAACATACCCTAGCAAATAAATTCACTGAGGGTTTATTATTCGGTGAAACAGTCAAGTAGACTGTTGTCAAATAAAGTCTTTATGACAAGTATTGCCATTGTGCTTGTTTTACCTAATAACTAAAGTTATAACACAATACAATCTGTATTTATTTTAACTGTAAATGATAATTTAAAAAAAATGAGTTTTAAGTCTTATAAAACTCTCTAGACAAAACAAGAACAATGACAATACTTGTCATCATGATTTTATTTGATATTAGCCTACTTGAGTGTTTCACCGATTAATAACCCCTCAGCGAATTAATTCCATAGGGGATATATGTTTAATTTTTATTTTTTATGAGCATTGTATGAGCATTTTATGTGCATTTTTTTTGAGAATTTTTGTTTTTTATGAACTATTGTGCGTAGAACACAGGATACAAAAAGGTTACAGATTCAAGCCAACTTCACACATAAAATCATTAAACAAATTTTAAAAATCAGAAAATACGCTTTTTTCCTCATTTTCAAGGTCACTGGGTCACCAGTTAAAGTTAAAAGATTTAAAAATTTACGTGCCTCATATACCGGGAGGGATAATACATGATTAGTGAAATATTTCGGGTTTTTCTTATATTTTCTTCATATATTATCTTCTTCATATATTATCTTCTTCATATATTATCTGCTTCATATATTATCTTCCTATATATTATTCTCATATATTTTCCTAGCACAACCATGTATACTTCTTAATGGCAGCCTGTTTAGAAACGCGGATAATTAATTTTTTTAATTCAATAACACATGTTACCAATTTGGACTCATACAAATGGTATGCTTATGACTTTGCAACTACTTTCCTGGAACTTTATTATTTATTTAACACATGGCAGCCCCAATAAAATCATACCGAAACGCTTAATCTGCAAACAAAAAATGGTAACTAACTTTAATATATGAAGAACCCAAGATGATTTTCAAATATATCATGTATCATCAGAATATGCATATGATATCCTCTAAAAGCCTGGGAAAATCTGTCACTATATCCCGGTGTATTACTTTTGCGTATATATGCACAAAATCGAGAGCCACGGGCATTTGTAAATTGCAATTTTCATATTTTTCACTCCACTCTTATAATCAATTTAATTATTTTTAGTATACTACGCAGATTAGCCCTTAGAGCTGTTAGAGGTGGCAACACCAGATACTAAGATTAATCTTTTTCTGAATTTTTTGTATATAAAAATAATAAATGAGCAAAAACATACGATTCCAGTAAAAATGTTTGTTAAGAATGGCAATTTTAACAGGATTGTGTAGATTTTAAATTCAAGTAGGTATTTGTGTAATTTAGAGGGTGTTCCAAAAAAAAATATGGAATGCATGCGGCTGAAATTCTCCATTATGTTCCATGCTAGATGGAAAAATAATGTCTTTCCTTTTAGGATGATAGGCAATTATCTACATGCAAGACAAAACTGTTTTAAACGGATTACCTGTATCAAAGTTAGAGGAACAATAAACACTAACTTAATCAAAAAATCTGGCACATCACTTTTTTGGAACTGAGTGTAGATACTTATTTACAAATTTCATTCGCAATTCATAATATTCTACTTTATATGTATTTTACAAGCGCTTCTTTTTCAAATAACTAGGGGCAAACAAATAACAGACAAAGAGCAAGCAAAGCAAGAGATTATTCTCTCCACTTACATGTCAGACTAAGTTTTCATGAATGCGTTTAGCATTTGGTAGGATGTATAAAATGGAAATATCTTACCTGTTGCACTCCTTTTGACTTTCGCACCATGTTAAATATGCAGTGAATACTTCGCTGTCGAGATTTTCCCGACAATAATGCTGGCACCTCGACTGCTCGGCACAGTATTTATAATATGGCTGGAATATATCCTGGATGCTGTGAAAGCCCTCCAACATATTTTCGATACAGGAAGTCCTTTTGTATTTCCTCATATCGCGCACTAAAGGGAACAAAGTGTTTCGCCAAAAGACGACGTTGGCGTCCAGGATTTCGGTAATGTTAGAGAATAGTTTATCGGTGTCGATCTCCTTCAAGAGGCTCCTGGATTGCAAATCTTTTAGGCATGCTAGGAACAGCTGGAAATATAATGGAATGTGAACCTATTTCGAAAACAATGCGTTGATGATACTTACATTAGTAACCACCTTTAAAGTTTTTATGTAAGCTACTTCTGTCTTTATTAACTCCCATAAGGCGGTTTGTTGCTGCTGTTGTTTTTCGCTTAAATCTAGAACAAAAATACATTATTGAACATACAATACATACAACCGTTGAGTGAGAAATTATAAAGATTATATATATATATATATATATATATATATATATATATATATATATATATATATATATATATATATATATATATATATATATATATATATATATATATATATATATATATATATATATATATATATATATATATATATATATATATATATATATATATATATATATATATATATATATATATATATATACATATATATATATATATATATATATATATATATATATATATATATATATATATATATATATATATATATATATATATATATATATATATATATATATATATATATATATATATATATATACATATTTGTAATAATCACAATTGTGATCTCGAGGTTGAGTATATAACAACGTGGGGTACACTTGATATACCCCCCATGTGACAAGATAGGTAGGTACATAAATATATTTTTCCTTGACCATTTAATAACAATTCAGTAATATATTTCAAGTATTGTTTAATTATACCATTATACAATAGTATTCAATATAAACACTTGTTTTTCATGATACAATACTTTACATATGTTGCCACGCCTACGCTACGTATACTGGAGGCCATTTGAAAGTGCACGACTCTTATATCAGATTTCGTTATATTTGATCTTTGTAAAACTGACTTTGAAATTTGAGGTTCATGTGATGTGTCATTATGACACATCAATTCACAATTGTCTAATTATTACTTATCACAATTAAAAAGTGTATTATTATTTTATCAAAAAAATTCCCAATTAACAAAGAACGCCCCAAAAATGTTTAAAATAAACTAAATTATAAAAATTAAGTAACTTAAAACTACAAAACTCCAACGCGAGTAGGTTTGTATAAAATTAATATTTCGTCCAGGCGCCATTTGTGTCTATTATACCTTGCAATCGATGTCTCATTGATGAAACAAGTGTCCTCGTGATTTACGTTGATATTGTCTCAAGTATTTTCAATTGCTCCCCACAATTCTTCGGCATTTGCTGGGCGGAAGTGTCTATTACCAGGTCTATTATAAATATTCTTAACAATCATCGACCATGCATTTTCAATTGGGTTTAGGTCGGGCGACTTTGAGGGTAGCACGTTTATGTTGTGTTCATCCAGTTAGTTACATTTCTTGATGTATGAATTGAGCAATTATCTTGCTGGAAAATACAATTCTGAGGATACGACATAGTGACGGACGGCAGCATAATATTGTCCAATATGCGTATGTAACTCTGTCTGGTAAGGCGCTCTCCTATCCGCCAGCAAACACCGGGACCTAGGGAACTTATCCATGCGCAAATATTGATGGAAAAACGTCCGCTCCGGTCGGTAGATTTAATATACCTCTCTTCATACCTTGAATTCTGAGGTCGGTAGACGCGGATGGAACCATCATGACTTGACTGAAAGACCTTTTCGTCGGAAAATATGACATTATTCCAAAAGTTGTCGGGCCTACCGACAAACTGGTTCGCAAAATTAAGACGTTGTTCTTTATGCCTTGGCTCCAAAAATACCTTCTTTGCTGCAGCATAATTTCGTAACTCTGAACCCTTCACCCGCCGCCTTGCAGACCTCACAGATCCAGGAGACTCCGTTTCGTAACAGGCCGTCACTGCTGTTTCAAAGGGATTTGTTCTAAGATGGTCTAGGAAGAGGTTGTCTTGGTCCACAGTGCTTATTTTATGACGCCCCCCGCCGTGGACGTAGCGAACGTTTCCTACTGCATTCCGTTTTTATTTGAGTTTGAATATACAACTCTTACTCACATTTAGCTCATCTGCAACTGCCTGTAATGCCTAATCATTTTTAAGCAATGTAACAGCTCGCATTTTTTCAGGTTCAGTTAACCGCGGCATTTTAAAACTTGAAAACTAATAAAGTGGTTTGTAAATTACGGAGTTAATTACTGACATTTGTTTGAAGTTTCAAATAAGTGTCAAAATGAAATATAAAAAGATCACATTACAATATCAAAAAAAATCGTGCACTTTCAAATGGACGGCCATTTGGGCAGCGTACATTAATATTCCGAATAGTTGGATTGAGAACTAAAACCAAGGTGACTATTTGACCGCCGATTCGTGCCAACTGATGACATTGACGTTTTAAAATAGATTCTTTTTATCATTTCCCTCAAGAATGCATGAACACGTTGAAGCAAGCACGTCCGTCAACCGAAAAACTACTACTACAAGATAAAAACGTACAATGGTCGTGGACAAATTACAGCATTCAATACGAAAGCAAATTAATAAATTTGCCATTATTAAGGGATTTACGTCTATAGTCTTCGACTCGCAACGTAAACCTCGTCCTGCATGAATAATGGCAGTCATTAATTGCTCGTTGAATAATATACTGGTTTCTATTCTGGTTATAATATATTGGTTTATATTCTGAGAGAAAAACTTTTAAGTTAGAGGTTCCAATAATCCATGGTGAATATCATTTGTTGAAAACATGCAGCATTTCTGATATTTGAGACTAGATTTTATTATTAAAATCACTACTCCACCTGCGCTTAGATCAACGATGTAAGGGGTATAAAATATTTGAAAAAAACATTCAGTTATGTGAGACGTGACTGATCACGGAGATAAATAAGCACGCGCTTGTCGAACGTACAGACCGCGTGTGTTCTTTCGGCTAATGCGAGTGAAATACAATCCCACGACAAAGATGCTAGACTCGGGCCTCTGGCTGGCCAAGATTTCGAGGTTGCTATGGGCATATTTCTGCGTCAACATTTTTTATTCGTCAAATTGTCTTAAAATATCTCTCTTGTAAAAAAACCTAGCCCGGGTTATCTATCTCTCTCTACGCGCCGCGTTAGCCGAACCGAGGAACTTTCAGTCGCCTCGTCGCATCACCTCGTTATCTTACACCGGCGCCGTGGACGTGACTAATGAGCCGTGAACCTTGTAGTTAATATATAGTATAGGATGCAGTATGGCTTAATGAATACCTTTTAGAATATTGTAATATAAAATGTAATATTACAATGTTACATGTAACAATAACGTGTAATATTACATACAAATATTATGTTACATGTGATTTTCATCCCTAGCTTAGATTAATTTGTAATTCAAGTTTCAAGTTTACGATCGCATCGAGAAGTTAAACACAGAACTGACGGTGTCCAGTTCCTATAATATATATATATATATATATATATATATATATATATATATATATATATATATATATATATATATACATATATATATATATATATATATATATATATATATATATATATATATATATATATATATATATATATATATATATATATATATACAGGGTGTTTCAGGATTATGTTTACAAACTTTAAGGACACATTGTTCAGGTAAAAATAAATAAAAAATGTTATATAAACATATGGCTGAAAACGCTTCTATATATATATATATATATATATATATATATATATATATATATATATATATATATATATATATATATATATATATATATATATATATATATACATACATATATATATATATATATATATATATATATATATATATATATATATATATATATATATATATATATATATATATATATATATATATATATATATATATATATATATATATACAGGGTGTTTCAGGATTATGTTTACAAACTTTAAGGACACATTGTCCAGGTAAAAATAAATAAAAAATGTTATATAAACATATGGCTGAAAACGCTTCGTTTTCGAGATACAGGGTGTTTAATTTTCCAAAAAAAAATATTGATATTTCTTAATATCTCGGAAACCAATAGAGGTATTTAAGTAAAATTTGGTGTAATATATAACAAGATAATATGTTAGAATATGACTAAGTAACAAGTATTGCGAACTACCATTGGCGGAGATACGGGTAGGCAATACAATTAAATTTAAAAAGTATTACGGCCCTGCAAAAAATGAAAAATAGTGCCATTTTTGAGTGTAACAGTATATTTTGGACCAATATTATCTCTTGGAATTTTCTCGTATTTGTAACTGTTTCGTGGCAAATTCATTTTTTCAAGTTCACTTTAAAAATTGGTTAAGGAAAACATGTTAAGTAGGTTGCTGTCAAACAATGACAAGAACTTTATAAATGAAAATTATTGACTAGTGAAGTGTAGTACTTTCAAGTAGAATTTTGATAAAGGTATAAAGCAAGAATACCGCCGATATAATCAAATATGGAATATGCTGATATAGTTTTTATATATACATTTTGCAATGGAAATGCCACCGCTGCTCATCGTGACTATTTAATAAAATATCCACGTAGACGATTACCTGCAAAGAAAACATTTTCTGTAACATTCTTCCGTTTAAGAGAGACTGGCTTTTTCGATATTATACCATATGCGGATGGACAATTTGCTCCGCTTCAGAATGAAGGTAGAACTAACAGAATCCTAAACCATTTTGATGATAATCCATCTACAAGCATTCGAAGATCTAATCGGGAGTTAGGTCATCAGCTGCAATTTGGAGAACCCTTTTTGGAGAGCTGACGGTCGTCATCCATATCACATACAGCGTGTACAGCATCTATTGCCTCAAGATATGCGATGCAGACGCATATTTTGCGAGTGGGTGTTAAATCACGCAGAAAATCATGTCACATTTACGAAAAAAATATTGTGGACAGGTGAAGCCACTTTCACTAGAAAGGGGATGTTAAACCAAAGAAATAGCCACATCTGGTCGCACGAAAATCCTCGGGCTGTATGGGAATATAATTTCCAACACGAATTTCACTGCAATGTATGGTTAGGTGTATTGGATGATACTGTAATTGGTCCGTACTTTCTCCCTCATCGTCTAAATGCTGAACTATTTTTGGCATTCCTTGAAAATGATTTTCATGATCTATTAGAAAATGTTCCTCTAGACACCCGAAGAGCTAGCTGGTTTCAGCTGGATGGGTATCCTGCCCACTATAGCAGAGGACCCAGAAGATGGCTTGATATTAATTTCCCCGGGAGATGGATCGGTCGTGGTGGTAGAGTAGCCTGCGCGTTCCCCCGACTTAAACGTCATGAACTATTTCATATGGGGCGCGATTAAACAAAAAGTATATGAAATGCCAGTTGATACCCTGGAATCTCTAAGAGAAAGAATAACCCACGCATGTCGAGAATTAACTCCACTTCAATGTCGGTCGTCCACTAACTACATAATTAGGAGGTGCCGTGCTTGTCTGCAGGCGGCAGGAAGCCATTTCGAACAAAATATTTTCTTGGTTATTTATTATTGTTTTAAGTTTAGTTTTTCATATTCAACTTGTGGTATTAACTTATGAGTTGATTTAATTATTGTAAACATTAATAAATCTCTTTATGTGTTATTTGTTGTTTACTGTTTACTGAACACTAATTTATTTAATTTACTGAACAATGTAACTGATTCTTGGTGAAACTAAGCGCCGCCGATGCACACATGCGGTTTTTCGCCGCGGCGGTATAAAATGAATTTGCCATGAAACGGTTACAAATACGAGAAAATTCCAAGAGATAATATTTGTCCAAAATAGACTGTTACACTCAAAAATAGCACTAGTTTTTATTTTTTGCAGGGCCGTAATCCTTTTTTTAAATTAATTATATTGCCTACCCGTATCTCCGCCAATGGTGGTTCGCGATACTTGTTACTTAGTCATATTCTAACATTATCTTGTCATATATTATACCAAATTTTACTTAAATACCTCTATCCGTTTCCGAGATATTAAGAAATATCAATATTTTTTTGGAAACTTTAACACCCTGTATCTCGAAAACGAAGCGTTTTCAGCCCTATATTTATACAACATTTTTTGTTTATTTTTACCTGAACAATGTGTCCTTAAAGTTTGTAAACATAATCCTGAAACACCCTGTATATATATATATATATATATATATATATATATATATATATATATATATATATATATATATATATATATATATATATATATATATATATATATATATATATATATATATATATATATATATATATATATATATATATATTAAACTTTGTCCTTTACTGAAAATGGATATGTTGTGGGGTTAAATAAAAGATAGGATGAAAGCCCGAGGATCCTCCCTGAAAAAAACAACCCCAAAAGGTATTTTTTTTAGTTTTTCGCAATTTTCTCGGAAAACTATTATTTTTTTGGAGAAATGTCAAGGGCCTTATTTTAAATAAAAAATTTGAATTTTCTATTTAAAAATTTCGATTGGTGTATATGTTGTCGATAATCAATTAATCAATAGTCGAGAAAAAGAAATAAATATAGGGTAAAAATAAAAAAAAGTGTGACGAGCTAGACTAATACTACCTATATTTAATAACATTAGAAATAGAATTTCAAATTATCTATTTTGAAGAGCAGTAATTATTTCATTTATTTGTTATTTTTTAAATAATTTTGCCCGTTCTACAGCGCCGTAACACTGCTTTAAATTTTCAGCCGCACAAGAGTAAAAGAGCTTGAATGACCGCAATATTATAATCTAAAATTATTACACGACATAAAAGTGTGTAAATAAGAAATCTGTGAAAATTAAGGTAGGTAAGTGTATTAACAACCAACAACCGTTATTTATATAAATCTAATCGTCTAATATATACGAATTTAGTGCATATATGTGCCTTAACCTCACATAAACAATACCTTGAATATGTACAAGTTCTTCTTAATAAAACAAAATCTTTTGATGAGCCAATTAAGAAAAATAATTTTCATTTATTTAAAGTTCCAAAAAAAGAAAAGCGTATTCTAGAGTAACATAACGTATGTAGAGAGTAACATGCTAATTTGTATATATCCGTAATGTCACGAAATGGATATATCGATGCTTTTTCCGCTTACGAAGAATTTTTCGCTAGAAGAATTTCCGCTTCTCCTTGGAGATAGTTTCGATAAAATGTTTCATTCTAAAACATCCGATATTTTACGTTGTAGGTGTAGGTATATTGAGCGAAGCAGAAAACTGAGATATAGCTGAAACAGCAGAAATCGGACTCCCTCAATACTTGATACTGTACTAATCAATGATGCTGGTGCTCTGATAGCTTCTTCGAAGATTATGTAAACAGCTGTTTCTGATCCTGGCACTGGTAACTCGATTTTCTCTTGTGTCCGAATTCATGGATATTTTTCAATGACTATCCCACGCTATGTGCAACTTAGACGAGTTGTCTCGCAATTCTGCAGATATGTATGTCAAGAAACATCTGATATACATATCTCCGGTATTCGAAACACGTCTCAGTTGCACATAGCGTCGGATAGTTATTGGAAAATTTCCATGAAATCAGACACAAGAGAAAATCCGATACCAGTACCAGGATCAGAATCAGCTCTACCACGAAAATACGTAAGAAATGGCCCGAATTTTTCCGGAACACAGAGATTAAATTTGATTTTTTCTATGTCTAACGACTGATGCTTATTGAAAGCTTAAATTATGACCCCAATGTGATTTCTACATTACTTATGAAAATACTGTTCGAAATTCTGACCCGGGAACATAGATGTTGGAAAATTGTGATCACGAAGAAGCAGAAGACAAAATTATCCTACGTGTAACTCATAATCTAAAAACAGGTTCAGAAATAGTTCTCGTATAAAGTATAGGTTCCGATATAATTGTTATCTTAATGTTACATTTCGAATATTTCCAACACCTTAGTCACGATTGTTCAATATACCTTTATTGTAGACAAAATTGGGAACTACCACGCTTGGGGTCAAAAATTGCCATTATTTACCCCCTAACAGGATGCGATTCACGTCGTCGAAAAGAGGAAAGTCAAAAAAAACCACATTCCTTGCAATGCAAAGACGAGGATAATCGCTAATATCCTCAATGTGTGAAATTTTGAATAGGCCATTTACAACTATTAAAATAAAGTATCCCTGTTCAGTGAACTAGAAATTTATTTTGTTAAAATTTACGGCGGAGAATCAAAATGTTTCAACCAGCTTCGAAAGGAGATATTTTTTCACCTGAACAATAACTCAGAGACCTTACCTACCACGCACCGAGCATATGAATTTATGCCAAAAAGCCACTGATTCATGCTTCAGATCCCTCTAATTTTGGCTGGGTGAAATCTCCCGAGGGCAAACATCCCAAAGTGTATACAATCCCACAAGTAGGTAAAGCTTGCGAGGACTTGATCATATGTAACTGTAAGAAGGGTTGTCCTAAAGCATCCAGGTGTAAAAAAAGGAACTTCCTTGTACTTTATTATGCAAATGTGTGTATTCAAAATCTTGATTTCATTATTATATTTTAAATTCTTTGGTATATTTTTGATTATTCTGTATTTTATGTTCATCTTATTTAACTCATAAATTATTATAAGACGAGTAGTATTTATTTATTGAACGCAATGTTTCATCTGATAAAAATATTTTTTAAAAGTAGGAAATTTATGAATTTTTAATCTTGCTTTTGTTATTGTAAGGTTTTAAATTCTGTTGTTTTTGTCCAATATTTTGCATTTTAAGTTTATATTTTTGCTATCTCACATATTCAAGACTGTACAGAGTATTTATGTATTGAACTGACAACGTCAACCTGTTCAAAATATTTTTTTTGAATGAAGTAGGAAATTATAGAGCGCATGTATTTTTGCATTAAATTTGGGGTTGTTTAAGAACTATTTTTTTGATAAAAATAAACATATTATACACCAGCCGATAGGAAATTTTATTAAATTAGGGTTCTTGACATTATTCCGTAAAAATAATAGTTTCTGAGAAAATTGGCATAAATAAAAAAAAATACCTTTGGGGGTTTAGTTTTTCAAAAAGTATCCCCGGGCCTTCATCCTATCTTTATTTCTAGTCCCCCAATAAAGACTTTTTGAGCAAAGGTCAAACTTTAACACGCATGGTAACTCACACTATAGAAATCATACCTACTATAACAGTTGATACAACGTATTAGTAAAATATTAATTATTACTCCAAATGGCTATTACATTAACACTAAACACTAACTAATTATGCTAGCATGCTAAACATTAGCATGCGTATTTTAAATTTAGAGACCGAGCAAAACGTTTCTTTGTTAAAAGTTGCTAAGTGTAGACTTTGTAGTTAAGATAATTTGGAGTCAAATTTGCCATTCATCATGTGAATTGAAACCGTGGCGTCAAGACTTGAATTGTCACGTAGGCATAGACCCATTAAAGGCATCACGACGCCGGCGGTACAAATGAATTTCGTACGATTTCCGATTTGGAAATCAGATGATTTGAGATAACAAACAAAACGCTAAGTGCATTAATTTAAAAAGTTACATGACTGTGATTTATTATTTCACTTCTTGTATAATACTAAATACGTGAAAAAATTTGCAACAAACGAATTGCATTAATTTAAAAAATGCATGAGACATTGAAGATAATATTGGTATTTAAGAAGATCATATTGAATATTGCTATTTCCCTTCATGTATAATAATTATTATTATTATGTCATAATAATTGCTTTACACGAATTGAGCTATATAGTGGAGTAAAATATGCTCAAAAAGTAATATTTTTGTAGTTGGTAATATAAAGTTAATACCAGACACACGGGTCTGGTATTAACTGGGGTCTGGGGGTCCATAACATTAGGCCTATAAATTGAGTAATAATAAATTGATATATTATAATCATAAAAAAACTTCAGTATTAGTATTTTCACAAACCAAAAAATATTCAAGTCGAGCAGAATAATTAACTTAGAATTAACCCCCTGTTAATTAACCCCTGTCGTTACTCACATACCCTAACACGAATACTTCTCATCAAAGATCATAAAAAAGATTAACCACGATTTGATAGACCACAAAAAAATACCAGCATTCATACACATGCTTACATCCCATCTTACAATACACAACTCCCTCGCCCAAGTTTTCACTACCACCTGTCAAAATACAAAACACCTATCTACCTACCTAAGAAATAAAAAAATAATAGCCAAACAATCCAGAATAAAAAATACACATTAAATATTCAACAAAATAAATGCCCCATTTAACTAAAACACGCTAACATAGTAGGTCAAAAGACAATAAGTCAAAATGTCACAATAAAAAATATACTGTAAACTAACGCACTAAAATCTAAGTAAACAAAATATTTCCCCCAAAATCCTACCTCGCAGGTAGAAATAACAACCCTACAGAAATAACAGCTACGAGCAAATACAGATTATAAAATAAAACAACCGGTGAAAGTATACAAAGAGAGAACACCATATAATTTCAAGTCACTATTTGGAGTGTTAGTATTTCAGTGATAACACTGAAACAATGAAGAAACCTTGATGTTGTTTTGCGTTCGCACTACGACTACAGCATAATCACTGATTTTTGTATATACCGAGTGACACAGGCTACTTACTGGCTCACCCTTATATTTCGTTAATTTTTCCACGTATCCATTTTGAATATTAGGCGCATAACTACCCTGGAAAACGGATTTTTGGACATTAAAAATATTCGTCATTCGGTACCCGGAAATTACCGCGACTTTCGATTTTTAAATGGAACAACCTATATATTTTTACATATTTGAATTAAAGACAACATTCTGAGCCTGTCATGACTCAAGATTTCATGAGACTATTGCGAATTTTTGGGTAGATGTTCAGTTTTTTAAGCATTTTAAGCATTCTAGATGAATATCTTCGTCTAGAGTGCTTTGTAATACCAATATTTCTTCTACGGCAGGTAAAGTCCAAGGAAAAATATATATTTTTTGGTTAATATGAGTAATAACTATTTACGAAACCTTCAAAGATGAACACATCACATTTCTCTCGAAAACTGTGTTATCCGGTATCTCTAGATCACTGAGCATAATGGAAAGTTTTACATAACCCAGTTTAAGTGTAGATTTGATTCCGGGGTGTTTGATTTAATGACGTAAAGCATCTTCTAAGATGGTTTAACATCATTCATACTAACAAACAACGTATTTCGGGTTATAATTACACATCTAATCTAACCCTTGATTGTCTGTCTATATATGTAGATATACGAGTGCGTGATTTTCTGTGAAGTTTCGCTTCCCTTTCTGCATTACCTAATTTTTAAATAAAGTCTGACGAATTGCGCATTAATGTAAATTAACTTCGTCGGTCGTCTCAAAGTGAATTTTAACATTATTCCTATTTATACACTGTACTGTAAGTTTCATTTAGCCCCACTAAACTTGACATTCTGCATAGTTTGTACGTCACTAATAGGAATAGATAACGATACTTTCTAGAAATCCTAATAATATTGGCTAAAAATATAATTTATAGATTATTTTACTGTGCATTATTTACTTGAATTAATGTAAATGCGGAAATATTATTAAGGTAACATTTAATAAGCCAGTCAATTCTTGGATTAACAAGAATTGAATCTGCTTTGAGCATTGGAATTTACAAATTTGGATTTGTTATTGCTATTGTATATGTTTGTGCTATTTATGGCCATAGTTGCTCTATATTATATATAGACATTACTTACAATCTAATATAATGGCGGCTTTATACACAAAAATAGTCGGGCGATATTGCGAACCCTGGCTATAACGAACAGCTATAACAAACACATTTCAAGGTTCCATTTAGCGGCGGAACAATAATTAGCAGACACGTATTTTATTTCTGCAGTGAACGGTTAGATATAATAAACGGGTTTTAGTATACGTTTAGGGTTGGCGAGTTCTTAAGCTTTAACCTCTTGTAATTTAATGCACTGAAGATATTTGCTGAAAAAATGCACCCATCTATTACAATAACTAATAGGTATCTAATTTTAATTATGGATATAAATAATTTGCTTGTAGTTTCCTTCCTATTTCCTACTTATTCCTACTTAAATTTTTAGTACCAGTAGATTGCTACTACTACTCTCCTAGCCTGGCTGTTAGAAAATGTATGGCAATGGGGACAAAATTACTAATTCTTAGTGTAAATTGGTAGTGATTAATAGGCTCATAAAATGTGAGCTTTCCGGAACTTTTGTTTTTGAAAATGGATTTGTTGCTGACTAGTACTATACTCACATATTATCTATTACATTATACTTAAAACAAGCTGGACCCATATTTGTTTGACAAATAAAAGCCTAGATATTGCTCTTCAAGTTGCATCGCCGAAAACACCTCCAATAATGCACATTATACAATACAATAATTCAAACAAAATTACTTTAATACGTACCTAGACTACATAGTTACATTCTTTAGGAATGAGCTGACCATCGCAATTAATCACTTTTCACCATACTTGTACATTGAACAGACTTTATAGCCCAGTCAATGAATGTTCAAAAGGGCATCGAGAGAAGTGGAGGAAACACAATTTTTTACTTTGGGACTTTATTTTGACTAGTTAGGAGATAAACATTCTAAAAGCCCCCATTCTCAAGAGGTGAGCGAGGTGCAGGGACGTACGTAGGAGGTATAGTGCATTTCCCTCGAGAAAAAAGAAACGCCAAATTTGTGATACAAGCATGAAGCACAGTTATAAAAGACCACAATTTGAGATTTGATCAGATATCACAGTCCTCCCGGACCCGTAGACCCCGATACGGTCATTTTTCCAAATTGGCGGACAAATCATTCTTAAATTTAAGATTTTTCCAATATAGGCAATATTATACTCTATCCAATATAATTCGTGGATAGAGAAACAAACAAAAAATTTTCGATCGATATGACCTTCAACAACCTCAAAAATTGCGACTTAAAAGATAGGCATGTTTGCAGACTTTGCAAAAAAATTGTAAATAGTTAGCGTTTCAGTTTTTATAACTAAAAGAGAGTAACCATACATTCAAAATTGCATAAATCATATTTCGTACAATTAAAGATCTAAGACGATCATGGGCGGCGCATTGATATTTTGAAATATTAATTCTAACCATTATTTCCAAATATCCCTCAAAGTTTTCGAAAATTACGGAAGATTATATTGCCTTCCATATGATTCTACGACACAGAAATAGAAAAACATGATCGTTATTGACCTTGAAAATCTCTATTCAAACTAAAAATAATAAAAAACTTTTCCACAAGCGAATTTTGTTTTGAAAAGCTTTAAGATGACTGAACAGCTGATTTACCAATTGGCCTTGTTTTTGAAGCTTCAAGTTCAGGTCGTTTAACTGTTCTGTGATGTCTACCAGGAATGCCAAGTCACAAAGCCAAGTTGGATCACAAATTTGCAGCAACATTTTCTATGTCATTTCCATAAAATCAGCTATTTCTTGTTTAAGGTCATAAAACCTTTTTAGCATTTTACCTTTGCTTAGCCACCTTACTTCGAAATAATATGTCACATCATCGTGTTCTGTAGAGAGTTTATCGAGAAATGCCTTAAACTGGCGATGGTTAAGACCATGGGATCCAATGAAATTAATGGTATTTACTACCACATCCATAACATTCTTTAGTCGAATGGCATTAGAGCACAAGTTTTGAATAATGCAAAGCAGAATCATTAAATCACATTCTTGCACATTCATAGCGGTTGCTGTTTCCTTAAGAATTCCCATAAAACTTTTTCGTGAACCGACCATTGAAGGCGAACCATCTGTGCACACTTCAACTAATTTACATCTTTGCAAACTACATTGCTCAAAATCAACACCTCGTATAAAAATTTGGACTCTCATCCAAAGCAATCGAAAATGCTTGAAAATTAGCCAATCTGTCGATCAATGTCTTTTTGATATCACTAGCCGTCATATCTATACGTCGAACAACAGTACGTCGCAATAAGCTCACTTTCTCAAACTCTTTTTTTTGTGGGCATAAAATTCTGCAACATCTACTCTTTAATAAACTGTCCCTCAGAAAATTACTTCAATGTTTTCGCTATTTTGGAACTAATTGTGGAAAATGGAACATTTGTTGCTGTAAATTGAGTGAAATATTTGCTGGAGTAATGCCGCTTCATATTGAATTCTTTTAAAACAGAAATTGTTTCATTGCACAACAAACACATAGGTAGGTTTACCAATGTGCAAGATAAAAAGTATTCATCCGTCCATTTGTCTTGGAATTGACGATATTCTGTCTCTACTTTCCGCTTTCGTAAACCAGCCATGTTGATAGAATTTACTTGAGCCCTTTCTGCCAGTAAGAAACAGAGTGGATGCTATAACAAACCATATCAAGGTATGTTTATTATAGCAGGATTAAGTACCTACCCTAATTATTTTAAATATACTTATAAAAATTTGTAGGTGTAGATTTTTGGAGCTCTCTCATCTTTAAAGCCCTATAGGTGTAGGACTTCACAAAATCTTTGATCTTTAAGAGCTTGAGCGGTATTACCTATCTTCCTTTTCCCTATACACCATTGTTATAAAGATCAAAAATACAATTTAATATTGACTTTAAACTTGTGTATTGTATGTATTAGTACATATAACCCCTCACCCTTGAAACTTCAGTGAACTACCTTCAAAAATAATTATTTGTAGATCTTGACATGACAATGACAGAAATTTGTTATTCTGTTGGGAACTGCAAATGCGGTGATGCCAAGATGTGCTGAGAGAGCCGAGTCGCACGGTGGCATGCATGGCGTCAAGAATACGAAAATCTGCGAATACGCGTCGGGGAGCGGGTCCGGACATATTTGGTCTATTTGTTAAGAAGTAATGAGATGACACGCGCGCTGTGCGGTTTATATATTCCCCCAATAACCAAATAGAGTACTCTCGATCGTACGAGAGTGCTTCAAGTGCACGGCTTCCCAAATGTTTATCTGTTTCTCGCTTTCTAAAGACCATTTCTGACTCGAACTGCGTGGCGTTCCACTACGTACACTTAATAATATTATTTATCGATTTGAATTGATACCGTTACTTGAATTTTCTGAATATCTCGCGGGTCGGATTGCAGCTGGTGGAGGGCCGGGACCGGTATTCTCGTAATACGTTACGTTTTGGAGTCGCTCAGCGAGACGAACACCATCGGAAACGCGTAGACCGGCAGATTTTCGTATTCTTGACGCCATGCGTGCCACCGTGCGACTCGGCTCGCCTGATGTAAACTTCACCTGATGTGTATAATCTCCAAATGGCAAAACTTTTTATTTTCTTTCTAATCGACTATTATAGCCACCGTCCACAGATATTCTAAAAGTCGGCTCAATATGCCCATGTAGCCGAAATGCCCTCCTGCAGACTCCCTCTCCATGCCCTAAAATTGCCTGCTCTACCAGCAGCCCGTCGCCGTTGCATCGATAGTATAACGTATTTCGTCTAACGTAGAGCGTATAACGTCTTTCATTGTTAAATGGATGATATTATTTATGACGTAAAAAATCACCGACATCTCGACAAGATCAAAGGAGTGAGCTCTGAGGGAACTAGGTGTATATTAAATTTTATTAAGTAAACTGCGTTAAATATCAATTAAACTGCGGTCTATTATTTAAAGAAAAGCTATATGCAGAATTGTTGGCAGGTAATTGTAATTGTAAATAACTGTTATTCATTTTATCTTTCCTTGTTCATGCACAATAATTGGCCTGGCATATTATTAGTACTTTATGACAAAGCGAAACTCCAACAGATAATAATAGGCACAGCATCAAATTGTACATTTTAAAGCGGCAATATTCGTGCAAGTTCCACGTCAATACCAACGCCAACGGATAATATTATCGCACGAGAGCATGTTGCAAATAAAAGAAATCCGAAACTTGCCAATTGAAACAACTTACATTGACGTTTTATATTAGAAAAATTTTTTGATAACAATTTGCCCAAAGACGCTTTAAAACTAAAAACAACTAGTTCAAGATAAAAAATATATAATGGTCGCGGCCAAAGTATACTATATTTATTATTAAAAGCTAAGAATTATAATTATAATATATTATAATTATAATTCATAGCTTTTAATAATAAATATAGTATATTATGCACTCTTATAAACAATTCGTCATACCCTGGTTATATTAAAAGATATTGGAACACCTCTCAGAGTTCCAAATTTATGAGACAGAAATTTTACCATTGTAGTTGCCCATATAACAGTGTGTTATCTGTGACAATAATAATATAAACAAAAATTACAACACAACATATTACGTATCCTGATTGCTAAGGAGCCGACTGTATTTAAGTGAGATTCTCCCTCATCTGTTACATGATTAAATTGCACCAATGGCAATGACGTATTGTCTTATTGATAACCAATGAAATCTGGAAAAATGTAACACGGCTGCGCCTTGAGTGTTACACGATTTCGCAATGAACTTTTGCGACATTTCTGATCATGTTAAACTAGAGATAATTCTGATGAGAAATCTTTACTTTTTTCGCAGATTGGCTTATATTTTGTCTTATTTTTCTTATTAGTGAATATAGGTAAACTTTCCCGGAATTCATAAATACTTTTTAGGCTGAAAAACGTGTTTGACAAATTTTACTGACATGTTTGTTAGAGTTTAATATAATATCCATAATGAGACCAAGATTTGAAACAGATTATTTCCAAGATATCTCACATTCACGTCATTTAATATCACGTTCACACTCACATTCACGTCTGATAATAAAATTATTGATATCGGAATCCTGACTAAACATAATAGCTTGGGATTTGACAGGATTTATTAACAGCGAATTATCT